>PYAF01003877.1:1101374-1132054 GCA_007407185.1 Glycine tomentella
TCAGAATGAGGATTGAGTCCCATCACAAGCTCTGGTTGGGGACATGATGGATAATAATTCATCCTCATTGATTGTTCTGCTTCACCAAATAACTCTCTTATTTCCCTTGGGTCTATTACAAGAGAATTGGCCATCTGGTCAAGAATCTGGATTGCAAGTTTTCTTAATTCTTCACAATAGGCGTCTAAATCACCCCTGCAATCAATTGAAGGTATCAAGTTATCCACACAAATAATCAATGTTTAGTTACATGGAAAAATTTAACAAATAGGCAAATTCTAGTATTCTACATGCTGATACAAGAGACAAAGTATAAATTTAGAACGAAGAACCTGAATGGCAGGGGAAGGTTGGGGAATAAGTGGGGTTTCCTCTTGTTTGGTGGCAAAGTGAACATGAAAAACAAATCTGCCCACTCTAACTTCTGTTCCTCTGAAACTACGAAGAGTTGACCATATCCCTCAGTTTCTCCTCTCTGCCCAAACTTTTTCTTCTCTTCCATTGGAAGATCGAATAATCCTTGAGCACCTCTCTTCACTTTTTCTACCAATGAAGAGTCCACTCCGTGATTAATTAGCTGTAATCATGGTTAATTTGCGCATGATATTAGCTAAAACATTACAACATGAGTATTAAGTAAATCATCCTGGCAAAAAATATGTCTTCAGACCTGTACTTTTAGTTAAACATCGTTAAGATCATTGTATTTTATATTTATAAATTTGATTTCGAACTTTAAAATTAGAAACATATAAATTTAGTCTACTATTAAAGAAACATGAAAAATTCATAAAAATGATAGACTAAATCATACATAAAATTTAAAAACCAAATCAATGATCAAAGTCCTTATATATACAGCTAGAGAGAGAGAAAATTTGATGATGTTTATATAAACTAAAAAGTAACACATATTATGTCTATATCCAATATAGTAGTACAAAATTCTATCTAGCCATGATCTATTTATTTATGACAAACCTGAAAGAAACCCCATTCTTTGCATGCATAGTGAAGCTTCTCGAGTTCATGCTCCTTGTGGTCTTGAGACAACAATTTGCTCAAGTCAATGACAGGAATTTCAGGTAAAGGTGTAGAGTTAGATAATATAGGACGTTCATGAAGTGGTCGAACATAACGCTCAGGCACTACGGTCAATGCCTCCTTTGCAATTTCTTGGACATAAGGCACTGGAGTAGCTGTTACTTCCATTGCTTCAATTGAGAACACAATTTCAGATTAGATGATTAATGTTTTCCTCTAAGTTTACTTTATCGGAATGAATATATAAATTTATAGAGTCGGTGTTGATTAGTTCCTTTAGCTCGTGTAGATAATATATAGAAAAATTATATCATATTATAGTAGGCAAGTAGCCCCAGTGGTTGGATATTTTATTTCAAAAGTAATCGTCATGAAAAAATTCAACAACTCCCTTCGAGAAGTTTTGAAGATTCAGAACACATGATGATCTTATTTTCTCAATCGGCAGACTGCAGACATATGAGGATAGCTATACATAATTAAATTATTTCATAAAATAAAAAATAAATACTCTACAGTTAAATCCTAATATTAGTTTAATATAAAATAATTATTAAAATTAAATTAAATATCTATGGGTTGACTAAAATATAAAAAATAAGATGAATATGATTAAATACTAACAAGTCAATAAAATTAAAATAACTATTTAAATACACTTACAAGTTTGGTTTGAGTAAAATAAATATTCTGGTAATTCCAAAAAAAATATTCTGGTCAAATATTCTTAATTGTAACAGGAATTTAAGCCATATAATTCTTATAAAATAACTGTAAAATGTTTGTTTTTATTTTTAGTTTATTAATAAAAAAAAAGTAGAATTCTCCACAATAAATTATCTAACCATGTACCAATTCGATGATGCAACATGTCAGTTGACACTTGACCCTAGACTGTATACAGCAATTTTTATTTTTTCACATTCAACAAATGAAAAAAAAAAAAAAAAGAAAGATCTAGCCTACATAGATTAAAGAAAAATGATAAACGTACATCCGAGAATGTTCACTTAACATTCACTTTTTTTAAAAGAGAAATATCTAACTTTCACCTTAATATATTGTTAATTATGTTTATAATATAATTAACTTCTATTAGATATTTTAATAATAATTTTTCGAATAAAATTAATCATATTTATACAGGTAATTAACTGGATAAATATATAGTAGGTAGACACCGGGTGTATATCGCTCAAGAAAACCTGGGATAGAGACAAGTTCATTGCATAGAAACCAGCAAGCTTATCCGCCACCGCATTTTGACTTTTAAGAATATGATTGACACAGACAATACAACAACCCTAAGATTATCATCCCACGTGTTGACACCATTACAAGCTTTATCAAGTGTTTTTTTTTATCTATAACATAACAATTCTGACGGGACTTTGGGGTGCTAAGTCACTGTGCATAGAGCAGTGATTTTCTGATAATACCTTTCTGAAAGTGCTGCAAACAAATTTTAGTAGTTTGAAGACCAACGTGAAAGTGCTTGAAACAAAGCATTGTAATTTGCTATATTATGGTTTTCATTCTTGTGGGTATTTTAATTGTTGAAACTTTATTTAAGCGAGGAAAGTTTAGTTAAAGTTAGTAATTATAAGTGTAGGTGAGTTTTCTAACATTAAAGATGAGATGAATTTGTTTCCCCTACTATAATTTGGAGGATTAAATTTTATTTTTTTATCTTTCATAAATAAATTTATTAGAATTATACACTTTTAAAAATAAAATTATATAACAATCATTTTATTAATAAATTGATGTTATTATTTTATTTCATGTCCCTTTGGTCAAAGAGACGATGTCTCTCTCCCTCCTTCTTCCACCATCGATCCCCCCTACCCTCCAATAATACTTCATCAGTCGTCAACCACACGATCTGCTGCCCCCTAGTGCCTCCACGTGGCACAATATGATTGAACGGATAACGAAACCTTAACAACATTAAAACTTAAAATATGAAGTGTAAATTTTTAAATGATGTGATACAATATGATTGTAGACATGGAAGGGGAAGGACTTTGGGGACATATCATTTCAATCCAAAATTATAGTTGTTTAACAAAATATTTATGGTGTGGTGGGTTACATGCATGTAAATTTTTCCAAACTCAATAAAACTCATCAGGGATGAATATTAAAATTTTAAACCAACAACTTTTGAATTCCTGAACCAGAACTCGTCTCGCATTTTTCAAGTTGTTAAGAATATCATGTTTTCTGTAAATTTTATATATGTGCTTGTATTGTTCACTCTAAAGTTAGAAGTGTCGTAAATACATTCTAACTTGTAGCTAGGTTGCTAATAGAGATATAAATTAGTTCAAGCTAGTTATGAAATTAGTTGTTATTATTGGTTATGTAAGTCCCATTATACTTCTTGTAAAACACGTTTTTTACCTATTCTATTTAATTACTTTTGTGTCAATTTTTTCTTCGTAGCCATATTTTTTTAAGTAATAATATTCAATCAATATATGTTGATATACTAGGTTATTGGTGCAAAATATTTATCAAATTTATAAAAAATTGATCTCCCCTAAAAATCTAATTAATCACTTTTAACATAGTCTCATTTTTTTATCATATTTTTTTTTCTCATTTTAATACTCGAACATTGGATTTTGGTCTAATTTTACTCAATCCAGTGATATGTTAACATTTAACCAATGTCTTAATAAATCAATGCAAGGAAGACCAAAGAGTCTATCCAAACAGATCACAAATACCTCTAATTATTAGCTATAGTGTTTATAATCTACCAATAATTGGTTGCTTAACATTTTATTATACACACACGTTACATAAGTCAAATAATCCTCATGCTGTCTAGGATAACTTATTCTTCTGAACAATGTTGGTGTTTCTGGACTAACAAGGCTCGGTGCTGGACCAAAAATTGATTCCATACTAGGGCTGTTAGAAGTGTCTATGGAAAGCCTCTCCTTCTCAAAGTTAACCGTTGCTCAGTGTTCAATGCTTCGATAAATTCCATTTGTTATCATCTGTCAAAATTAATTAGAATTATAAAGTTGATTTGATGGTAAAAAGAGAAATGAGAGAGATAAAAAAATGGAGGATTTTATTTTCCTCTTAACAAAATATTATACATTAACAACTAAACTAACTTTTGCCGAAAAAAACATCTGCTAAAATTAATTATGAGAACTATAAAAGGTCATAAAGTTTCAGTAAAAAAAGGTCATAAAGTAATTGCAATTCAATTTTTTTCTTCCTTTATATGGGCACATATTTAATTTATTTTAAGATAATGATCTAGCTAAAGGACAAATGAACAAATTAATTAAATGCTTACTTCCAGCACATCTCCAACGTTAATAATGAAAGCATTAGAGAGGTGTTTCACAGGAATCCATTGTCCATTTTTTTATTATTTGAAGACCTTCCACTTCATTGGCTTGAAAAAGGATGGTGATGCCTCAACCATCAGAATGAGGATTAAGTCCCATCATTAGCTCTGGTTGGGGACATGGTGGATAATAATTAATCCTCATTATTTGAGTCCCCGGCTCAAATACCTCTAATAATGAAGTACCGACTCCATGATTGATCAGCCCTAATAATGACTTCCATATTAATCAATTAATCATTTTGTTTATTGGTAAATGTTAATTTGTTAATTTTATTAGAAATATTAGTGGAAAGATACGAATCTTGATTTCTGTTCCCTCCTTTCTCTCTTCATTCTTTTCTAACCACTTACCAAATATTATATCTCCTTAATTAGGGCATATTTGTTAATCGGTTACCTTCAAGTTGCACGAATTATGAAGTGTCATTTTGTGAGAAGTAATAATTTGTTACTTTTGCTTGAACGGCTTGAGGTGTCTTAAACTAAAACAAACCCACACGTAATGAAAAGAACAAGAAATTAAAGCAAGAATAGAGTAATTAATTAAGTAGATGCATGGCATTTGACAAACCTGAAAGAAACCCCATTCTTTACAGGCACAGTGGAGCTTCTCCAGTTCATGAAGTGGTCGAACGTAACGCTCTGGAACTTTCGTAATTGCCTCCTTTGAAATTTCTTGGACAAAAGGCACTGTAAGAGAAGTTGGTTCCACAGTTTCAACTTGCTACTGCCTACAGGGGATCGATATGTTTCTTAGTAACGTGCATAAGATACAAAAAATAACAAAGTATAGATAGGGATGAAATAAAGTTATTTAAATAATTCTACATAAAAAAGTGTATTTAATAAATGAAAGGAGTGTAAATAGCAAAGTCACATAAAACCCTGTGAATGAAAAATGCAAATTCAAAATTCATACCCAACACTTAGATTCCTAGGCCTATACGGAATCACTCACACAAAATTGATACCCAATATCTTATAAATAATATACAGATAAAAATCGTATAATTAGTTTGAGCTATCTCAGGCCCATACAATATCCTGATGGTGGGCATTGTGCACAAAAACATAGGCCCGAAATCCTCCATCCCCATACTCAATCTTCACTCCTATGTTGATTCAACAATCCAATCAAAAAAATAGTGTTCACGGATAATCATATAGATCCGAAGTGATTCTAATTAGTTTGATTTAAAAATTTTAAGGATTTGAGTCAAACCAATGAAACCCATTCAAATCTGTTAATGTATGGGTTAGGTTACTTAGTACGTGTTTAGATAAACATTTAACAAAATTGATTTTGTGAAATTAATTTTGATTAAAATTAATTTTAAAATAATATGATTTATATTTAGATGTTTTCATTAAAGAATTAGGTTAAGAATAAAATTTAATATAAATTTTTTAATTCAACATAAAAATTACTCAAAATCGCTTTAACTTATAATCAGTTATGGATCAGAATTGATTTTAAAATCTTCTACAACCTAAAATCAAACATATAAAAATTGATCCAAAATTAATTAATTCAACATGAGATAAAGTCAAACACATTTAGATAATAGGTTATATTTTTTAGATGCATAACCCAACCTGACCTATGACATAGAATTAAATGAATACATATTAAATATAAAAAAACATTGTAATATTTTTGCTAATTTTTAACTCATCTATGCATTTTGCCCCTTTTTTTTAGTTGTTAGTTTTATCTTGATTCTATTTATGTTTTCTCATGCTAATAGTTTATTTTCATCTAAAATAAAATATTGCATTAGCATTTAAACCATTCATTCTATTTTGTATAAAAAATCATTCATTCTATTAATTAAATACTTCTTGTAACAATAAAAAAAATCAAATATTTTCACATTTTGATCTCTTTAAAGGAAATTTAATCATTATAAATAAAAAATTTAGATGTACTCGATTGATCTAACCTATTCCAACTTATGAACAAGTTTTTTTTTGTTCAAGTTTGACAATGAAATTGATAAATCCAACTAGATGAATCCATAAAAATTTGATCATGTTAGTGATGGATTTAGTCAAATCCAACACAGAAAAACCTATAAATTAAAAGTGAGGGCTTTTTTAACCACACTACTTTTTTGCAAAGTTCAACTTCATGCTTATATGTAATTTTTTCAAAAAAAAAACCATTGATAGAAACATCAACATCAACAATACCTTTAATCTAAGTTAATTAGAATCAATGGTAGATAAATCCAATGATAGATATGGAAAAGTTGGAATGAAAAAAAATAAGATAAAAGAAAAGAAGGGTAAAAGAAAGAGGAAAAAAATGAAAAGAAAATGAATTAAAAAGAGACCAATTTGGAATATAGATATAATAACGGGTCTAACCCTCTATCAAACTTATAGTTTTTCTCCATTTCGTCTTAAGACACACTTTCGTCAATCTATATTTCACTCTATTAAGTCAAGTTTAATTACTTTTTCTCAGGTAAGTTTAGGTCTATCTCTACTTCTCATTGTAACGAGCTCTTAGTAACAAACTGTTGTTCTTAAAGGAGCATTCAGGAGTCGTCTCATTATGTATCCAAACCACCTCAATCTATGCTCCCTTATCTTTTCACTCACTGGTACTACTGCTACCTTTCGTCAAATATCTTCATATCATATCTTATCCATTTTCATATAATCACACATCCACCTTAACATCCTCATTTCTGCTACCCTATTTTATGCTCCTGTTGCTTATGTGTTGGCCAACACTCAGTTTCATATAACATAGTAGGTCATACAGCTATTCTATAGAATTTTCCTTTTAGCTTAAGGGAAATTTTGCGATCACACAAAAATCCAGATGCACTCCGTCATTTCATTCACCCTGTTCTGATTTTATGATTTACATCCTCATCAATCTCTCCACCTTTTTGCAAAATTGATCCCAAGTATTTAAAAACATATTTCTTGGGTACCTCTTGACCAAGTAGATGCACAAGGTGTTGATCATTATCCCTTCCCAGTGAAAACTTACACTTCGTATACTCAGTCTTGTTTTGACTTATTATGAATCTTTTAGATTCCAAAGTATTTCACCACAATTCAAGTTTTATATTAACACCGTCTTTGGTCTCATCAATGAGCACAATATCATCTATAAAAAAGCATACACTATGACACTTTCTCTTGAATATCTTTTGATAGTTCATCCATTATTAAGGCAAAGAGATAAGGACTAAGAGTCGAACCTTGGTGTACACCTACCGTGATAGGAAAATCTCTTGATATTTCATTACAAACTTTCACACATGTGGTAACCCCATCATACATATTCTTGATTGCATAACATATTTTAATGATACTTTTTTCTTCTCAAGAGTCCATCATAGAACTTTTCTTGGGACCCTATTGTATGCTTTCTCAAGATCTATGAACACCATATATAAATCTTTCTTATTTTCTCGATACATTTTCATTAATTGCCACATCAAGAAAATAACTTTCATAGTAGATCTTCCTGACATAAATCCAAAATGATTTACAAAAACATTGATCTCCCTCCTCAAGCGATGTTCAATAAATTTCTCCTAGAACTTCATAGTATGACTCATGAGCTTAATGCCTCTATAGTTAGAATAATTCTGAATATCTCCTTATTTTTGTAAATAGACACAAACATATTTTTCCTCTAAGCATTAGACATTTTATTTATTTGAAAATTTTATTGAAAAATATGTACGTACATGTTTTTGATATCTCATTGATAGAAACACCATTCCATTATTTTCAATAGATAACAAAAATGTGTTTATGTTATAGTACAACAAAACAAAATGGAATATAATTCTAATTATATATATATATATATATATAATTGAATTCTCATATGACTTTCCTGAAACATAACATTTATAAGTGAAACTCCAAATTTAATTTAAATTTAAACCATCAAGCATGTGTTGTCAATTTAACCACTTGCAATCGCATTATTAAAAGGCATTTGATCATTCAACTAAATTTTATCAAAATACATTTATTATGACAAATAAATAACCTACGGTGTTGGATATATATATGAATTAATTAAATTATTTGCAATCGTAGCACATATGCACATTTGAAACAAGTTCTTCTACTGCGGCAAATCAATAGCAATCATGGCCGTACAAATTAATTATTTAAGTCAGTCAAACATATCCACATTTTTAATAACTTTTTTAACCTCCAAAAACTAAATACGGCATCTTCTTGCTTCATATATAAATACCAATCTCAAATCGTTCGGTGGCTTTGCTTCTTAATTTAATTTACCAATGGCTTCACCACAGCAGGTTAGTGTCTTTGGGAGCTCTCATTCTGTTCTTGGGGTGTTTGACATGCCCAAGAAACCAGAAATGGGAATACCAGAAATGTATATTCGCCAACAAGAACCTACAATTCAATCAGAAGATGAAACCTCTTTGCCAACCATTCCCGTTTTTGACTTCAAAACCTTGCTACATGAAAATGCTATAGATGATGCTGAACTTGACAAGTTGTTCACAGCATGCAAAGATTGGGGTTTCTTTCAGGTTTGTATATAGAATTAGTTATTACTGTTAATATAATTTTTTTATAAATGTTAACTTGTTAATTTTATTAGAAATATTAATTGGGAATTCGAATCTACCATCTCTCTTTCTTTCTTGTCCCTTTATTCTTCTTCAATCACTAAGTCAATTTTATAATCTTTCACTATAAATTGGTTATCATTTTATTTGTATATACACTTTTTAGTCTTGTATATATG
Organism: Glycine tomentella; assembly: GCA_007407185.1. Taxonomy (NCBI): domain Eukaryota; kingdom Viridiplantae; phylum Streptophyta; class Magnoliopsida; order Fabales; family Fabaceae; genus Glycine; species Glycine tomentella. Next base: position 1,110,560 of record PYAF01003877.1, read on the forward strand.
AGAACACTGTTTTGTTTATGCAAGGGCGGGACAAACTTTTTCGGGGCCCTGTTTAATATTTTCCTTTTTTAGAAAATGGGGCCCTTAATTGGCAATTTAAAAATAAATGATTCATTTAAATAAGAAAAATATTTTGCTTAATAAATATTACCAAACACTATTTTTATAGCTTCCTATTGGATGAAATGTAAAAGTAGTAAAAATTATTGTTGGTGAAAATTGAACCTTGGACCCCTTGATTATTAAAAATAAGGATTACCGTTTCTTCTAGTTTTCAATATTGAACATATATTACAATAATTAATATTTGAGGTCCTTATTTTTTGGGGCCATGTGCGGTTGGACACTTTGAATGCCCCAATAACTGGCCCTGTATGCAGGTGGTGAACCATGGTGTTAGCTCTCAACTGCTGGAGAAGCTGAAACTTGAGATTGAGAAGTTCTTCAAGCTTCCCATTGAAGAGAAAAAGAAGTACCAAATCAGACCAGGAGATGTTCAAGGGTATGGAACTGTGATCAGATGTAAAGATCAAAAGCTTGATTGGGGGGACAGATTCTACATGGTGATCAACCCTCTTGAAAGAAGAAAGCCACATCTTCTCCCTGAGCTCCCTGCATCATTGAGGTAGTACTTTCATTCATTACTCTCTCTTAATTTCCTTCTCTTCTATTAAACCCTCAATAAATAAAGAGAAAAATTATATGCAATTCCTTATGTTTTTTTAATGTTATTTTCTAATTATAATTCAGAGTTTTACTTCGATAATTCACGTAATAAAGATTTACATTCAATATCAGTAAAAATTACCAAGATGAAATTATCAATTCTGATAGGAGAACAGGACCAGAAATAACTAGATATGTAAATATGTAATCTAAATTCTGAATTCATATGGTAGCGGTCTTTACAATTCAGCCATACGGATCCCGATACAAAAATATATGTATGTATATTTTATGAGATATGTAAATATTTGTGAAGGGATACCTTGGAGTCATATATTAGAGATATAGGATTGGCTATATAAGCCAAGGTTTTACTCATTTGTAACTGATTTACTCATTTTGAGTATTATCCTAATATTAACTACTTTTTCCTTTTTCTCCATTTTCTCTCCTCCACTATCTGGTTACCATGAACTCTAACATAGTATCAGAGCAATCTATCCACCATAATTTTTCTTTTCTCCGCTGCAGTTCACCACACCACACCGCAGAGACTCCAATTTCCGGTTGCCACCGCACCGGAAATGGCCATAGGCGTAGCAGTTGCCAATTCAACTTCCACTTCAATTTCGAACTTCGTCCAAACGTGGTTCCGATTGCAAGATTTGTGCCTTCTTCCGGTCATGAAACAAGAAACCACCACCATCAATCGACTCCTCTCCATGTCCGCAACAAAACCCCTCTGTTTTTAGTCTCTACCGTCATAAGGTGATTTTTGGCCACCGTCTGCCGCCGTCTTCCGCCGCGAAAATCAATTTCTGGTCGCCATTGACATAAATACTCTGATCTTTCCGCATCATAACCCACCGATCAAGCTCTCTGTTCACTGTTGCTATCATTTTTTGGTCGTGAGGCGATTTCTGGCCACCGTGCACCGCCGTCATCCGCCGCAACAATTGCGCCAACAACCTTCGTCGTGCGTCTCCGTCCTTTGTCGTGAGTGGCAATTTTTAGTCACTGTTTCCAAGCTTCAATCTCCATGTTGTTCTTCTGCTTGGTGAGATAAGGCTTTTTATTCACACAACCTATTTGCAAAAATTCCTCAATGAAGACAAATACAGTTCTTGTTGTTGATGTTGCTGCCATTAAGTTTTCTATTATGCAGCTTAATGTTTCATTGATATTTGGCCTATTTTGGCTTATTGTATTCAGCCTTTTAGGCTTGTTTTGATGATTGTAGCTTATGCCAATGTGGTGTTTAAGCATTGTTTCTTTGTTTGCTTCTGTCCATGGTGGTTAAGTTCTGTTTTAGCTTCTGCCATGGATGGTTAAGCCTTGGTTGCTTCTGTCTTGAGTGGTTAAGCATTGTAGCTTCTGCTCTTGATGGTTAAGCTTTGATGATTTGAGCTTCTGCCTTTACTTGGTGGTTAAGCTTTGATTTGCCTATTTTGGCCTTTGATGCTTGCTTTGGACGCTTGATTTGCTGGAGCAAGTGCTATGAAGATGTTAGAAGAAGTTCAAGGATGCAGATTTTAGTTGAAGACTTCTAGGAGTTATGCACTATGGCTGCACCTACACTTTGATTTGTTTCTAAATCCTTGTATTTGGCCGATGTATTTTCGGCATTTTAGCTATATTCCAGTTGATAGACTTTATTTTGCTTTAGTATAATTATGTAATCTTCTCCAAGCTGGAAGTGTTTTCAACACATTCCAGCTTGCGGGGGGGTATTAGAGATATAGGATTGGCTATATAAGCCAAGGTTTTACTCATTTGTAACTGATTTACTCATTTTGAGTATTATCCTAATATTAACTACTTTTTCCTTTTTCTCCATTTTCTCTCCTCCACTATCTGGTTACCATGAACTCTAACATCATACTTGAGAGAATTGAGGAAACTAGGTATGGCACTTCTTGAGCTATTAGGAAAAGCCATAAAAATGGAGATGAAGGAAGTGGTGGAGTTTTTTGATGATGGCATGCAGTCAGTGAGAATGACATACTATCCACCATGTCCAAAGCCGAGCTTGTTGTAGGGCTCACCCCGCACTCTGATGCCACAGGCATAACCATCCTTCACCAGGTCAATGGTGTGGACAGTGGCAGAACCAGGAATTTTATTGAGAGGGGATGAACATAAAAAAAATTATATCATAAATAAAAATACTTCGAAGACAATACAAACCTAATATTAAAAAAACTATTATAGAAATTAAAATCACTTTACTTGATTCTTATTCTACGTGTTTTCATATTGTTAAAATATCTATAATTGAATCCGTGCTAAAACTCAAAATAATTTCTTTTTCAATGTATCTAATCAAAGAATTATTAAGAAATTGGTCTTCCATTCTATTTCGAAGTCTGGTCTTGATTATCTTCATAGCTGAGAAAGATCTTTTAGTAGTTGCTGTAGAAACTGGAAGAGTGAGTACAAGTCTAATCACTTTATCAATAAGAGGACAAATGATGAACTTTCCAGTTCTTGCTAGCCCTTGACATAATTTAGATGTAGTTGATAAATTAATCAAATATGAATGTTTAGGAATGTTAAGCTCAAAATGTTGTAACTCCATCTTCAAATGCAATTTTTCCTGTTCTATGAAATCTCTAGAATAAAATTTATCAACAAGTTTGCAAATATCATCACTTTTAAATGACTTGTACTTGTTTCTTGGATCTAAAGACATGCTCAAAGTAAGTAATTCAACAGTATTATCATTGAACCTGCTATTTAATTCTTATAATTGATAATCAATTGTAGCACAAAAGATATTTACCCTATAAAATTTTTCAATAGAAAAATCACCTTGTTCATTTCGAGCACGACCTCTCCTTCCAACATATTGATAAAGTATTTTATTTTATTTTAGAAACAAGGGACACAAATAACAGTTTTATTTTAGAAGAATAACAACATGAAGAAGAAAGAGAAAAAGAGAAAAAAAATAAAGAAATAAGGAGATACCTGAAACTCTTTTCTTTCACTGATTTACCAAATGAAACAACTTTTTTGACTCCTCCTGTTCTCTTGAGATTTGTGTTTCTTTTTTCTCCTTTGTGTTCAGACCTCTCCCTTTTATAATATTTTTTCTCCCTTTTTCTCTTTATTATTTTCCTTTTTATTATTATTTTTTTTCGTTTTATCATCTTCCTTTCCTCTTTTTCTTTTTCTGTTATCTTTATTTTCCATTTTATTTTATTACATTTTCTTCCTTTCTTTTATATATATATATATATATATATATTCCTCTTTTATATTTTTGTTCCTTTTTATGATTTTAATATTTTTGTTTTTATTACGATTTCTTTATATATTTTTCTTTCCTTTTTTACTTTTTTTTAATATTTTTTCTTTTTTTCTTTTTTTTCTTTCATTTTTTTAATTAATTTTTTAGGGGAAGTGGGGTCCACCCTAGTTCCGCCTCTGGGTGTGGAGGGTCTTGAGATAAAGAAGGGGGGGTTTGGATTCCTATGACCTTTCTACCAGATGCTTTTGTAGTTAACGTTGGGGACATTATGGAGGTGTGTCATGCTTTTCTTTTCTCTTCTTTTTCATTTCAATTTTCTTTAATATGAATTCAGCACGTGGTCTACTGAAATTAGTCCTAGGATGTCATATATCATCATAAGTCTAGTTTTCTGCATCTAATTAACTTAAATTATCCCCAATAAATCCGGTTACTATGCAAACCTTTTAATCGCTTTAAATGGATAAAGCAAAATTCAAAATCGTCACATCAAGATCATGGATGCAAAATGAATGAGCTTAAATTTCATTTGTTTTGTAATATAAATTATTGATTTTATTAATCGGTTTATTTAATTTAAGTTGTTTTCAAGTCTAATTATTTTTGCTTAAGCTAAAGTTTTTTTTTATGATAAAATCTTTAAAAATAGATTGAAAATATTTTGTCACTTTGTTGAGCTCAAACCATCAAATAATGAATATAAATTTATAACTCTGTCATATTTAAAAAATTTTTAAATTGTCTAAATTAAAGTGTGATCTTTTTATTTAAATATGTTATCAATAAAAGAGTTTTGCCTTAATTTGTTTGATGAAAGATTAATTTCTCTAAGTTTATATTTATGTCTATTTGAAAAATTAATAGTCTAATTTTAATGAGAGATGTCTTATTTGAGTCCTGATCATACACTGCATTAATAACAAGAGGGAAAAACTTTAACGCTCATAATGATAATATTTAACTCAAACAATATGGCAAAAGCACCTAAAACATGCCCCATGTCCCATTTTCGTAAATAATTTACAAACTGTACCATATTCATAAATAATTGATTAAAAAACGTTATTTAGGTACTTTTGTCCAAACAATATTACAGAAGATGATACTTGTAGTTTAAATAAAAAATAAATAAAAACAACATGAGACAAGTCATAAACACTGATAAAACCCAAGAGCTATATACATTTCTTAATCAAGGCGTGAATTTTGACCTTTTTTAAAGTAAGTATTGAATTTTTAAGCAATGCCATAAAATAGTTCTGTTAGCATTGATTCCCTCCTCCCTCCTCTTTTGCAACTACTAACAGTAAGTATTAGGTACTTCACAAAATTGAAACAGCATGCATTAACACACACACGCATATATATATATATATATAGTAATGGAAATGTAGTTGATAATCTGGCTTATTTATAAATGGTAGGATTTCAGTATATATCTCCTTATCCATAACCCATGTATGCTGTCGGTGATCTTGCAGATTCTAAGTAATGGAGCCTACACCAGCATTGAGCATAGGGCTGCAGTGAACAAAGAGAAGGAGAGAATCTCTATTGCTATGTTCTTCAACCCCAAATTTGAGGCAGAGATTGGGCCCGTGAGGAGTTTGTTAAATTCTCAGAACCCACCCTTGTTCAAAAGCATGTTGATGGAAGATTACTTCAAAGACTTTTTCTCACGCAATCTTAATGGGAAGTCACACTTGGAGAAAATGAGGGTTAAAAGTAGTTTTGACTTGGTAAAAGATTAAAGTTAACTATCCGATCAATATCCTTTAATTTTGTCAGCATGTTGTTGTATATAGTTTATCGATCAGAAACTCTAATATTACGTACTGGACCTTAATTTCTATAGTAAAAGTTGAAAAGGATATATATATATATATATATATATATATATATATACAATGGCGGAGCCATTCCCAAGCCAGTAATGACTATGGCATAGGCTTAAATTATTAAGACACTTGTAATTCTTTTTTTATATACAATTATTTTGTTAATACACTTCAAAAATTGATAATTGGTATGGGCTAAAATTTAATTAGTATGGGCTGATGTTAGTGGCTGGCTCCGCCACTGTATATATATATATATATATATATATATATATATATGAAATCTTATGTAACCGATGTTTTAGTTCTCTTGTATATTAAAAAGATCTTTTATTCAACATTATGATAGATGGCATTCGAGTATCTTATATATTTTGTTATCTTAAGTTTGGGTATGTCAATTGAGAGATCCTGCAAGAGTGAAAAGACTTATAAATTCATTCGGCTGGATAAAACAAATGCAATTGGAAAACTGGCAGAGTGACTATAGAAGGAAAATTGGAATATCACTGGCCGCAACTCCAAAATAACACACTCATTTCAATCCATTTATAAACTTAATTTTCAATCCATATTATGAAATTAAACATGTTCATGTTTTATTCATTTCTTGTTAGTGATTTTTTTATGGGACTATATATATATATATATATATATATATATATATTGTAACATGAATAATTTTGGTTTTAGTTATTTAAAATAATGAAATGCTTATATAATGCTTCAACGAATTATTTTGTGAGATTTGGCACGTAAGATCTCTTCTATTTTTTGGCACGTAGCATGCTTTCTTTTTTACTTTTGATATCAGATTGCAATATCCCCGGCCAGCAAACCTTAGTGGCCAACTCACGTCATTCTAATAATTAATAGCTGAACGTACGTACGCATCTCCAACATGTAGTTTTCATTTATTTTTATTTTTTGAGAGGAACATGTAGTTTTCATAAGAGATTAAAATACTCCCCCCCTTGAAAGTTTTAAAATTGTAATGTTTTTTTAATTAATACATATTATAATTTGAGGGGGGAAATTAAAACTGTGCACTTCAAAAAACTTAATATAATATAAAAGTATTATGAATAAGTCTTTTGTTAATTTCTTTGTACAATTTTACAAATTGCTTTCGAGTTTCAAATTTTAAAAACTAAATGAAACTCTGCATAAAATTAAGCTCAAGTCCATAAAGAATGTTCGAAACTTCTTTTAATTTTTTTATGAAATTAATCTCAAAATCAATAACAAAGTATTTAAAATCAACTGAAATAACAAGGACAATTACAGAAAGAAAACAGAACTGCTAATGCACTATGAATCAAGCTATTCGTGCAACAATTTTTCGTACCATTTAACATTTACCAAAAGAAAAAAGAGCATTCCTTTGGAAAGAAAGTGACATTTATCGTTAGCGAAATGATAAATGTTACGAAAAGTTTTTTGTCAAAAGAAACGAGTGGCGATTTTCATCAAATCTCATCCTATATTTTGAAGTTATTTGTGACTCCATTAATTATCTTATAATAATACATGTGATAAGAAAAAGTTAAAAATTATATAACTATTGAAATAAATACATATATCAAACAAAATTTTAAGAATTAAAAATATTAATAAAAAATATTAAGAGATATTAATCGGTCAAATAAAAGTTTAAAGACTAAAACATTTAATAAAAAAATTTAAAATTCTTAATCAGTCAAACAAAAATTTAAAAACTAAAAATATTTTTAAAAAAAAAAGAATAAAAACTCAATTAATCCGTACTTATTAATTTCATTCACTAACCACAAACTTATTTTATTTTTTCAAAAAAATATTGGATCGGAAGCTTAAAATACAACTAGCAAAGTAATGAGCCAATGATGATATACCTCAAGATCGCAATAACACGGCTAACGTCACAGCTGCGTCAATGCATACATATACTAATGAATTGTCATTTATAAATGCACATGATCCAAATAATACCATCATGACATATGAATTGCCAGCTACTATATAATAGTAGTATTTTTTTAAATCAGTATATCATCTCATTTGCAAGTAAGATCAAAGATAGTTGGAAACGTTATTTATTGCTATATTATCTTTTTTTAAAATAATAAAAAAAGACACAATAAACTCTTGTTTAGTCAATGTATTAATGAGAAGATAATCTGATTAAGAAGGTGAGAAGAAATCAGATATAGTTTTTAGAGATGCTATTGAGAATTTGGCAGATAGAGCCCCATATCATTTACTTCCTTCGTTCACAGATATAAGTCATTTAAAATTGTTGCACATGTATTTAGAAAAATAATTAATTTGTAAAATTTTATTAAAAAAATATCAGTGATTTTTTTAATATACTCTTTTATCTTTAATTAAATAGTGTTCCTACTCATTTACTCTCACTATACATAATTCTCATTAATAATAACAAATTCATATATAAACTACGAACTTAATGGATTAAGACTTTTTTACTTTACCTAACTTTATTATATCCGATGCTATTTGTGGAAAAGCAGGTAATTTTTGGAATTAATCAATAATATAAATGCATGAATGCATGAGTAAATACTAAGTGACTTAGAAAAAAAAATTCATGAGAATTAAAAAGATTGTTGTATTAATGCATGAAATATTGATTAAAGATAAATTAGGAAAAAAATAATTTTATATTAATTTTGTAAAACGACTTATATTTTGGAATAATTTTTTTAAAAATGACTTATATTTTGAATCGGAAAGAGTATATATATTAGTACAAGTTTTTATATATCACTGATAAAAAAAAGTTTTTATATATCATTTTGGATAGCAGGTGCTTATAATTAGAAATATGCATCCATATATATTTTATGCTCAATGTCATGAGTAATTTATTTGACATGAGGATATTTTGATTGGAATCAAGGGCTTTTGAATTCTTCTAATTCAGTCTGAAGCATGAAGCATGAGGATATTATGCTCAGGCCTTGCATAAATTACCTGATAAATTTCCATGTTTAGGTTTATGGTCATCCGCGAAGACAGGTTGAAATGAGGATGGGCAAATGTACCCCCTCATTTCAATAAAATTATTAATATTTATCTAAAAATATTATATTTTGCACCTCCTAATTTTGTATTTAGCATCCCATAATTTTATGTATTTGAACTTTCTTATCAGTTCACATGTGAGAGTAAGTAAATGTACCCTTTTATTTTAATAAAATGCACATATTTATCTTAAAATTTTATATTTTGTACTTTTTATCTTTGTATTTGAACCCAACTATCCCATATGATAATAATAATTATTATTTTTTTATTTTTTAAATAAATTAAGCCTATTAATCCAGGATCCTAGATTTGTCACTGTTTATGGTACATCCTAAATTCTCTAAAGAAGAGTACTTTTATTTTTATGCATTTGTTCAAGCCATATTTCATTGTTGATTCATCTCCGTAGCAAGATTGTATGATTAACTGGAAATATTTTTACACATTGAAATTTTGTTTATTCAAATTAAAAACTGCCAAAGGTGTAAATAGCATTGTGGATGAAGAAAATATCATATTTTGTCCCCGCATAGACAGGGCTGAAAAAAACCCATATCTGCAGCTGTGGGTACACAACAAGCACTGGCCTCAACAGACCCCAAATATGACAGGAAATACTTAATTTGTCCTAAGGCCAGTTAAGTTTTTCTCCAAAATGTAGGCGGAGCGGGGTGGGCTTAGGATACAGATATACTTCCAAAACGCAAACGCAACATAATTCATAATAAAATTATAGAAAAGAGGGGTGTCAACAATGCACTCTTTATATTATAGAATAAAATTGAAATCTATAAAATTATGAATAAAACTCATTAAATAAGAATTGTGGCCTACAAAATTTTGTAATTTATAATAAATTTCAGCCAATAATAAAAACTGTGTTACTAGCATTTCTTATAAAATAATAATGTGCTTATAAGTGAGTCCTATTAACTTGACCTCTAACTGGATCTACTTCCCCACTTGGAACCCAGGAATTTTTTGGGCGGATTAACCATGGAGGAAATACCAATTTTTTTTGTAGTGATTTTATTTGCTAAATCCTACCAAACCATATTCCTTGACTTGCTTCCTAAAAAATGGCTTACTGTTTGGTATTTACGTTTTTGTAATGACTCAAGTGTTGGATGTAAAACTCACTTGTAGAGTACTTGCATATGTAGTTTTGTATAAATGTTTTCTGTAGGTAGGACTCTGAATTCTGTATAGCTCTATTTAATATATTGTTCAATCAAGAAATAGAACAAGCTCGGGATTTAAATAACATGTCTCATATAAACAATCTTTCAGAAACAAGAGACACAAAGTGTACTCGCCTAGTCACCTCGAGTTTCAGAATGCTATTCACTCATCATATGCCAAGTATATTAAGTGGAGTACCGCCCCGCCCAGCCTCCTTTAACTGCATCTCGTGCAATAACCATTAAGAAAACAATAAACTAGCTGTGGGAATAACACGATTTCCACACATCTCCTTGTTTGTAAGAGAAATCTGTATACTAAAATTTTCAAAGTCACAATTCACCTGACAGACTTCACTTGAAAGATTGCGATGAAATATCTTAAACTTGATCAGTTGATCTAACTCAAAAGAAGTTAAAATGCAAACAAAAACAATGAAAGCAAAATACACATAGTATAGTAAGAACGAGACTTACTGTTATGGGGAGAAATCAGTTTTCTTTCTCATGATAATTTGTCACTGGAATCAAGCCTCAAACATGTTTATAGTATATGCTACCATATGTCTCTACAAGTACAGTTACCATTCACAAATCTGTGGTATCTGTTGACATCCCTCACAATAATTTCCCTTTCTAAAACTCTTGTCATGTACTTAAAAGCCTCATGGCAATCCTTACAAATCCTCAAATTCTTCACAATCCTTAACGGCTTCCCTGGTGGTGCAGGTCCACACAACACTCCAAATGCAACTGCTAATTTCTCACTATGATACCAAAGAGCCTCCTTTCTCTTTTCCTCCCCAACATTATGCAACATCTCATCCCAAACAGGAACATACCCTAATTTTTCAATATCCCCCATAAGCTCTGCCAATTTCTGATAAATTTCCTTGGACCTCTCGTGCTTCCAATCCCCCGCCACAAAAACATGAACTTCTCCCTGCACTTCAATCCAACTCCTCCCACCCTTTTTCTTGACCCTCCTATCCTTCATCATTTTCCTCAACTCTGCAACATCATCCCACCTCCCCGCACTCGATAACACATTAGCTACACTAACATAAGCATAATCATCATTCGGCTCCAGCTCCAACACCCTCTTTGCCATACTCCAAGCCTTGTCAGCCTCACCACGATACGCACAAACCGATAGCAAAGCTCGCCAAACTGCAGCATCCGGCTCAAACGGCATCGTCAACACAACCCTCTCTGCACGCTCCAATTCTCCAGCACGCGCCATTGCACCTACCAAACACGTATAATGCTCCAAACTCGGTTCCAAACCATAATCCACTCTCATCCTCGTAAACCACCGAGCAATCTCAAGAAACATTCCAGCATTACACAAGGCAGTCAATATCGCCAAAAAAGTATACTCATCAGGCACGAGTCCACAGCCTTCCAAAGACTCGAACAGTTCAAAAGCAGATTGATAATCCCCCTGCTGTGCATAACCAGCCATCATTGCATTCCACCCCACAACATTCATATCATCCAAATTATCCTCAAAAACCCTCCTTGCATCGTTAACAACACCCGCTTTACCATACCCATCAACAAGCGCACTACCCACCACCACATTGGAATCAAGCCCCAGAACAACTGCATGTGCATGCATCATTTTACACTGCTCCAATGCAGCAAGCTGTGCAGCAGCACGTAAACCCCCTGACACACTATGAACCGTGGACGCAAAACCACGACCCCTCATTTCGGAAAAGACCGATGAAGCGTCGACAGAGCGAGAATTCTGGGCGAGTGCAACGATCAAGGCGGAGAAACAAACATTGTCTGGTTGGGGAATTTCGTCGAACACCTGGCGTGCATTGAGGGGCATGCGGAGTTTGGAGTAGAGGGAGAGTAGGGAGGAGGCGGGGAAGGGGTGTTGGGTGAGGGAGAGTTTGAGGGCGAGTGAGTGGAGGGAGAGGGCGAAAGAGACGGCAGTGAGGGCGGCGCAGGTGGTGAAGAGGGAAGCAACGGTGCGGTGGTTGGGGAGAGTGTTGTGGCGGAGCATGGCGAGGAAGTGGCGGAGGGAGAGGAGGGTGTTGGAGTGGGCGGAGATTAATGCGGTCCATGAGACAACGTTGGGAGGAAAAGGGAGTCGCTGGAAGAGAGAAACGGCGTAGGAAGAAAGGTTGGATTTGGAGTAGTGGGTTGTGAGGTTGTTCCACACTGCGCGGTCTTTGATGTCTGATGTTATGGCTTGTGCGTGCCTCGCGCGAGGGTCCATCGACATTGACATTGCTCCTTCAACTTCCCTCTTCTGCTGCCTCCACACTAGTTATATTCCTGCTCTCACTTCTTTTCTTTTCTTTTTTAATTTTTTTACTAAATAACTTAAAACTAAAAAATTTTGAAAATTTCAAGCACTAAATGCAATAAAATAATTTTTGGAGGAGTTATATAACCTTTTTTTATGCAATTGGAGAAAAGTAAAGTAAAAAATAAGACATAATTAACACAAGTCTTATACTATTAGTAACTTTTTTCACATTTTAATTTATTTTGTCTTTATCTTTATTTCTATCTTCTCTTCTTAATTAGCTTATGTATTATTTAATTAATTTTTTTTATTAATATTGATTTAATCTCAATTCATTCATTAAATCTTAAATCAGTACCTTCATTCTTGATTTTAAAATATTGATTTTTATCTCTTAAATGCAGCGTACACCCTCAAGGATATCAAACAAATTAGTTTTCCTAATATTCTAAGTAGACCTCTTTTCACTTTCTTTTCTTTGACTTTTATTTTCACTTAATTACTATTTTCTTCATTTTCTTGCTAAACTAATGGTTTTCTCATTTTTCTTCAATAGAGTTATATCTAATCCATTCAATCTATGCAATTTCAAGCTACTCTATTATGAATTGCTAATCTAGATCAAAATTCTTAAAACTGGCCCTAGCCTCCCAAGGTGCATATAGGTTGCTACCTCACAAAAGAATATTCCCAATTTGTATGGGTTCAAATACAACAAGTCACAAAAAAAAATCATAGAAAACTAAAATTGGTTGATTATGAAGAAGTATGTGAAGGAAAGTCCATGAATCTCGAGCAATAATTGGGCATAGAAACCCGAAAGGAAAGTTGGAGACAAGAAAATTAGTATGGTCATATATACAAATTCTTGCCAATGGCTTGCATGTCGTAAACCATCAAAGGTTATCCGATCATATAGCATCAAGACCGAGTCTCAAGCCAGGGCACCCTTTGTTTTTTTTTTTTTTTCTACTTCTTAAATAAATATCTCACTCATTTCAATATTAATTCAGTACATGACATTATTTCAATTCCTCTCGTGATCTCGATCGTGAAGAAAATTAAATCATTATGGCTGAACGAGAAGAGTGTGAGCGCGTTTTCAAGCGCTTTGATGTGAATGGCGATGGCAACATCTCCTTGTCCGAGTTTGCAGATGCTCTCAAAGTGCTAGGCTTAACTTCACAGGAGGAAGTTGAGCGTCAAATGGCAGAGATTGATAAAGATGGTGATGGATACATTACACTCGAAGAGTTGATTGAATTTCATACTACCAACCCTAGTTTGATGAAAGATGTCTTGAAGAAACTCTAATTCGTTTCATTGTTTTTTTCAATTCTTATGAATTATGATCATGAAATCATATTTCTATATATCGTTACATACTTACATATGCATATATCTTTTGATACTTAAGAATTTTTTGGTTTATTATGTGGGTCATCATGAGGACTTCTTTTGGTTGCTATGAGAAGGTAGTGTGCCTCGAGCTCCATCATAGTCACGCAAGCGCACCATTCCAAATTCTTCGATGTTTTTAGTTTATCTTTTAAAAAGTTGCAACAAGTCCCTTTAAGTCTCACCTTTGGACAAACCTTTAAAGACACTAGTGGATGTGCTTTTCAAGGTTTCTTTTTCTTTTAGCAGGATATTACTGGTATATATATATATATATATATATATATATATATATATATATATATATATTTCTTGTTCTATATTCATTGGATGAAAATAATAAAATGTAATTGAAGGTATTTTCATTTTTATTTAAATTATATTTTTTACTTTGCAAGATAGTTATGATATTGACTTGCTAATAAAGAGAAAAGGAAAAAATAATAGGTCATAAATTCAAATTCTCATTATATAAATCAATGATTTATATCTTGTATAGCGATCCCCATTATATACATTTTGTTAATTATTAAATGAAATTTTAGGAGGAAGGAAATTAGTTTAAGGTTGAGAAACTATATAGGCTAAAATATATAAAAATTAAAATTAAAAACAAAACAAAATTATGCATAAATTAAAGAGTAATTAATCCAATTAAAAATAAGCAATCACAAAAGTTACTAGCAGTTGTGGAATATACCTAGTAACATATACTTAGTACATCTCACTTTGCTTATGTCAGGCACCGACACTGCTTTTTCATCATTTTTTATGATTATGAGAATTAAAAAAATAATTACAATTAGACTCTCTAGTTTTCTTCTTATTTTCAGAATAACAAGTGTGAGGTAGCTAGCTAGTCACTCATTAGATAAGAATAAGAAAATTAATATATATATATATATATATATATATATATATATATATATATATATCACCTAATGTCTTCAGATTTTAAATTGAATTTGAAGTTAATTACTTGTATACTTTACTCGTAGTTGTTTTATAGAGATCTCTCGATGTTTTAATCTCTTCATTTTCCTTAACAATGGTATTACTCATATATATAAGGGGAGTTATATTAATATTACTTTTATATATGTACGTAATTCAAGATGGAAAAAAGATGAAACTAAATCCCCTTGTTGGTGCTCAATATTTGGTTAGCTTCATTGATAATCATTCTGGCTAGGAGATGTTGGTGTATGTACCATTGACGATTGAAGATAAAGGATCAAGTTTTTCAATCTTTCGAGGAGTTTCATGTCTTTGTAGAGTGCTCATATTTTTTTTTTTTTATCAACAAAAATAATATATATAGAGAGTGCTCATATGATTGAAACTGAAATGCTTTTAAACAAATTAATAACAATGGAAAAATATAAAGTACCATTTGATGATTATTGTAGAACTCGTGGCATAATACATCAATGAAATAGAATAGCTTAAGGGACGGACTTTGTGTAGTTGTTTGGCATTAATTTGATAGCACTGTGGCTCATTGATTATATGTGTATATGATGTATTTTGTATCCCTACGAGGGAAGATGTGTGTGTACATATATGTTTGGATCTTGTATGGATTGCAATATATAGACGCTATATATTTTATACCCTCGTGTGAGGATGTGATATGTGAGATCATGGCACTGAGTGTCATTTCTTTTGTATAACCAGTGTGATTGTTTTGATGTATATATTTTTACCAATATTGATATATGTGATTTTTGATTATCTTGTTATAGTTGAATGAACTTTATTGTCTTTATCTGCTATTCTTTATGTTATCTGGATCATAAAAACTTATTGTGATGCCTAGGCATTTGTAATAGGTATTGTAGATACGTACCATACATAATGAATTAGGAAATATGATTTAAAAAAAAATGACGATGATGTCATGTTTTTATTAAAATACTTCTGTTGGTTTTTGATTATCGATTTTAAATTAATTAATGCGCTAATCTGATTAAGTAATTGTTAATACACCGGATGTATACGGGGATGTTACATTTATTTTCTCTCTCTATGTGTAAATGAAATCATCTAAGCCAGGGTTGATAAATTTCTTAAATTAATTCTACATAGTTTAGGTTGTTTTCTAATATAATTTGATTCTTATAACAATAATAATATAATCTTATCAATGAACAACAACAATAAGTCAATAATAATACATTTAGAAAAATAATAAATTTGATTTTAATTATTATGTATTATTAGTTTGAAAAATATTATATTATTAATCATTTAAAAATTATTTCAAATATAACTAAAGAAAAATTACTGGACAAAAAATTTATTATAAATAATATTTAATAAAATTACAATGTAAGTATCTAATTATACTTATGACACATTTAATTAAATTCTAAAATTATATATATTTGATAAATTAGTCGGATGTTTTTCAATCGGTTTGTGTCCTGCCTGTCTTTCTTTAAAGAGTTAAAGACGAAATAATGTTTTCTTTTTGATAACTTAAATTAAGTGGTACTTGTCCCTTTGATAACTTTTCTTTTTACTTTTATAAAGATAAAGATTAAGGATTAAGCCCCCTTTTCAACAAAAGGATTAACATCCGGACTCTAAAAAAACTGCATAATATCTTAACCCTTGATTTAATTTTAATATTTGATCACTTTATATGATATATGTTCTTAAAAATTATGTCCTATAGTAAATGTGAATTTAAAAATTAAATTAAAAAGGTTGCTAATTTTGAAAGAGAAAAAACAAATATAGACATACGACAAAATAAGAAAGGATAAAGAGTTGTTGGCACTTCTTTCACGTTACATATATTTTACTTTTGTTGGTAAACTTTGTTTACGAAATACATTTTTTATTAGTAAAAATCAAAAAAAGTATATATTAGAAAATTTATAATTAAATATTTAATTGAAAAAATATAAGAATAGAAAAATATTTTGAAGAAAGTTGTTGGCACTGGCATTATACTTTTGTTGGAAAAAAAAAAGTTAAAACCCTCATATCTGATGTATTATTTACTTAAATATTAGATAGATCATCACAATTTATTTTTATAAGAGATACCTCGACTTTGATCTCAAGGTCGACCTTTCATACCTTCAAATGAGACATAAGACTAAACATTATTCTTCTCAATAATTATTCTTAGAAAATAATTGATTTTCCCTTTACATGTTTATATAATTGGCGAAATGAGATAGGAATGGAAAATGAAACAAGTGATAGGAAAATATTTGATGGATACGCCTCAGGTGTCTACACCTCCAAACTCTTCACAATAATTATTTTCAGAAAATGATTGATTAATTTCCCTTTACATGTGTATATAATTGATGAAATGAAGAAATAAAAAAATGAAAAATGAGTCAAGTAATAGGAAAATGTTTGTTGGATACGCCTTAGGTTGTCAACTCCCCAAAAGAGAAAGAAATTGAAGAAAAATGATAAGAAAAAAAATAAAAAAAATAAGGAGCCTTAATTAGGAGGTATATATAGTCCATGTACTACAATGTCTTCATAGTCCTAGTTAGTTTTCATGCAACATGCAGTTGAGTTTTTTTTTTTAGAGAGAAATGTAGTAGATTTTTAAAATTTATGAAAGAGTTAATAAGCTTAATTTATTTGTCTTATTTGAAAATTATTTGGAGCCATATATAGTATAGTTGAAGACTATTAATACATAATTTTTCCTTAATTAGGTATTTCAGAAATGCCAATGATAGACACTTAAAAACATGAATGGATCCAAGGGACGGAAAGCAGGATCCTTGTCCCCCTTCTACGCCGGGTCATTTTATGTATTGACGAGAGAAAAAGAAAAAAGCAAATAAAAAATACTTATAAAGAAAAATGTATAAGAAAAATAAGTTTGTGAGTTATTATTTGTTTAAATTTTTAGTAGTGAATCATATCTCTAATTTTACATATAAAATAAATAATAAATATGTTTTTTAAACTTATTATTTACTAAATAATTATTTATTAAAAATTAAATATATAAATAATTGTAAAAAAAATTGTCTCCCTCTAATACACTTTTAGCTTAGTCCTTGCTTATAAATACACTATTTTTGTACATACTAGATACCACTTCTTTCTTCCTAAAAATATCTAAGAGAACAAAAAAACAAATATTTCAAAAAATTAATATTTATTAAATATTTCAAAACAACATTACTTATTACATGATAAAATTAGAATAAATATTTGAATATTATATTGAAAATTAATAACATCAATCAAAATTTGGATTTTTTTTTCCAAATAAAACTGTAGTCATTTATGGGACAGAGGAAATATCAATTATCAGTTAAAATTTATTTAAAATATTTGTAAAATCTATTGTGTCTCATTTGTAACTTTCAATAAAATTAAATTAATATTATTTTATTAAGTGTTATTTTAAATTATCTTACAAGTGTATTTGATTTTTATAAATATATATTAGAAAAAAGGATTTTTCTAACTATTTTTAACAGAAGATAGAATTAAATAATTTTATCCTATGTGGCCTAATAAAATTACACCCATTTGTTTAAAAAAATATTATGCACAAAAAGTTTATATATAATGTTATTGAATCGATGACTTGGATGAATTTATATAACCCATTTTTATCAGCTAAAAGAATAAGCTAAAGAGAAGTAAATAAGATAGAACTACATTGATTTGCTATATATTAACCTCAAGTAACAAAGCCTCCTTTGCTGCAACATCTCAAATGCAGCAAGCACCTATGCTCCAAAGCTTCTTCGCCTTTACTTCTACCCTTCTTCATACCCTGCTTTTCATTCCCACCACTCTCTCTTCATGCAGACAACGTTAACAACAACCTCGGAAGCACTTCCAATCCCTCACAACCTCCAACATCACCCAAAGTAGCACCCAAAACACCAAACAACCAAAGCATGAAAATTCTAATAATAGCCTCCGCTGTGGCCACGTCGTTGTTTCTATTATTATCATTCATCATCGGATACTTAATCTTCCGATACGTAAGAAGAGGTTCCGCTGCGGAAGATAGCAGCAACCCTGAACCTTCGAGCACGCGCTGCCGCAACTTTTCTTTGACGGAGATAAGAGCCGCCACCAACAACTTCGACGAGGGTTTAATCGTGGGCAAAGGAGGCTTCGGGGACGTGTACAAAGGCCACGTCCGCACGTGTCACAAACCCGTGGCCATCAAGCGCCTCAAACCGGGTTCGGACCAGGGCGCGCACGAGTTCCAGACCGAGATCAAGATGCTCTCGCGGTTCCGCCACGCGCACTTGGTCTCACTCATCGGGTACTGCTCATATGCTTTTTTCAGAAATAATAACAATCCTCTTTCGCACACACTCTACTCTCTGCATCATTGCATAAATTCGTTAGAATTTTATAGATTTTATTTCTTATTAAATAATTCTTTCTCTTAGTTTATAAGCAAAGTAAAATCAATCAAATTAATAATTTCTAATAAATTTTAATCCATCAATTTCAAGAAAGAGTATCAGAAATTGCTAACATTTCTCATGATTTTTTAATTGTGAACAATGTCTTAAATATTTGAAACAAATAATATATTTTTAAGAGATAAATTAAATTATCCTCAACAGGTACTGTAACGATGGCGGAGAAATGATCCTCGTCTACGATTTCATGGCGCGTGGAACCCTACGCGACCACTTGTACGGCTCGGAGCTATCGTGGGAGAGGAGGCTGAACATATGTCTTGAGGCGGCGCGTGGGATTCACTTCCTCCACGCGGGAGTGGACAGGCAGAGCGTGATCCACCGCGACGTGAAGAGCACGAACATCCTGCTGGACGAGGATTGGGTAGCAAAAGTGTCGGATTTTGGGTTGTCGAAGGTGGGGCCCAATGCGTCCCACGTGACGACGGACGTGAAGGGTAGTTTCGGGTATTTGGACCCGGAGTACTACATGAGTCTTTGGTTGACTCAGAAATCCGACGTGTATTCGTTCGGCGTCGTTTTGCTGGAGGTATTGTGTGGGAGGTCCCCCATCGAGACTAAGGTGGACAAGCACCAGCAGTTCTTGGTGGCATGGTTCAGGAAGTGTTATCATGATGGGAATGTTGATCAGACGGTAGATCCGGCTCTGAAGGGTACCATTGAACCAAAGTGTTTGAAGAAGTTTCTGGAGATTGCGTTGAGTTGTTTGAATGATCAGGGGAAGCAACGGCCCATGATGAGCGATGTCGTGGAAGGGTTGGAGTATGCATTAAAGTTACAACAAGGTCATACCAAAGGTAAAGGGGAAATAGGGTTGACCAAAGTTGAGGATCATCATGGTGAGTTTGACGAGAAATTTGGGAAAGTGTTATCGATGAACGCGTCTAGCAGCACCAGCAAGGCTACGACAACATGCAGTGAAGACGAACAAGCATTGGTGCATGGGATGCTCACTGA
This sequence comes from Glycine tomentella, assembly GCA_007407185.1. Classification (NCBI taxonomy): domain Eukaryota; kingdom Viridiplantae; phylum Streptophyta; class Magnoliopsida; order Fabales; family Fabaceae; genus Glycine; species Glycine tomentella. The sequence continues at coordinate 1,130,593 of PYAF01003877.1, forward strand.
GCTTGGAAATCAAAGACCACGGTAATTACTTCTGTTCTCATAATGTCACAATAATTGAAATGTCTAGTGCTGCTATAGAAGCTTGTTTCTAGGTCACGGTGAAATAAACAAGACTACTAGGTTAAATGTATGTTTTTTTTACTTATTACTACCACTATGTTGTAACCTGTGTGAAATTTTTACTAACTTCACTGATGATTAATAAGATTATTGTATGTATTTGAGAGTAAGATTCTAAGACTGTTGTTTAATTTATCGTAAAATATCCTTAAAGTTGTTAGTGGGACACCTTATTTTAAAACAAAGTTTGTGCTAGAAAGAAGTGCAATCAATGTCACCTAAAAGAAGTATAAAAGAAATTAAGTGCCTCGTCTTTCCTTGGTTATGGCTTCAGGAGTAAAAAAAGGGAGATTCCAAGACTCTTGCGTGCATTTAATTCAATGGTAAAGCATCCTAAAAGTTGAAAATGGGGCCATTGTACGTGGATTTTTAGATAAAGATTAGAGCTTTTCGTATCCTAACTAGAGATCTTTTGCTGTCTTTTAGCGTGGAGTTTAACATCTTTTTATCTTCAATTTCATAAAGGGGTATAATTATATGTTAAAAGAGAGAGCTACCTACCTGGTGTGGGCCGGGTTATGCGAGCTGGGGAAATATCAAAGTAATTATATACAGAATATTTTATACATAAATTAAGGAATTAATTGATGGAAATAATATACATGAATTTGTGTACACTACAAGAAAAAGCGAAATTTCCGACGGAAAGAATCCGTCGCTAATGGCGAAAATCCGTCGGAAAAACAAAATTTCCGACGGAATTCCGACGGACTAAAATCCGTCGGTAAAATGCTCGTCTGAAATTTTAACCGACGGATTTTTTTGTCCGTCGGAAATTTCCGACAAATAAATCCGTCGGAAATACGCTTCGGGTGTTCTGGAAAGTTGACACCTTCTAAGACGGTTTTCCGAATAACCGTTTTAGAATGTCATTTATAATAAAAAAATTGAGGATTCTAAGACGGTTTTTCACAGAACCGTCTTAGAATATATTTTAAAAAAAAAAAATCAAATTCATTCAAATCATAAATACTAATACTAATAATAATAAACTAATAATAATCATAATCATCATCGTAATCATAATAATAATAATATTAATAATAATCATGATCATGATCATAATCATAATAATCATAATACTAATACAAATAAAAATGAGGTGAAGCATAGCTAGTTAATAGTTGCAAGCAATAAATTAGTAAAAACACATTCAAATAAGAACATCTTGATTAACTTTCTTTTCTGCGTGTGAATGAAGCAATGAATAATAGAAGCAATTAGTGATGCATAATCATGTTCAATGGATTAAGTTATTGCCACTAAGCACTTGAATTTATTTTTCCATGATGCAACACAACTGATGCCTCTTTAGGGAACATCTTTTGATGATGTCTACTGA
>PYAF01003877.1:1148305-1164976 GCA_007407185.1 Glycine tomentella
CTTTTAAGATATTGGTTACAAGACTCTTACTAACAAGATATAATGTTAAGATAAGAAAGGTTATATACTCAATTAGAAAAAAAAAAGATTCCGCATTAATCAAAAGCTATTGTTTATGATAAATTTATTAAATTTTATAAAATTATCTTAAAATAATATATCAACATTGATTTATGATTTTTTTACATTGTTTTTTATAAAATTATTTTAAAATATCATATTAATGTTGATTTAATTTTATATTGTGAGTGCGTCTCCACTAAACTTTAAAGTTAGTTAGATTAAATCTCTATTTAAAAAATAACAGTGTTCAAATAATTTTATATATCATACATATGGAGTTTGAGTATCTCAACATCAACTCATGTCCACATTAAGAAAAAATGAGTATCTTAACATCAACTCATGTCCACATTAAGAAAAAATCGAATAAAATAAAATAAACTCATAATCTCTATTTATATGTGAGTATTTCAAATGGTGCAAAATGTGATTATGTAAAATATGACAACTTTTAATATCAACTAAGGTAATAATCGATATTAAAAGTAATATTCTATATCAGTTAGTATCATAATTCATGTAAATTACAGTATTATTTATAATGGTCTGTTTGTTTTGGCAGCATGTCAAACTTGCAAATGCAATATAAAACAAAACCAAGCAGATGCAGACGGATTTATCTATACATAAATTCAAATTATCATAAAAAATAACTAGTAAATGATTTTATGATAATTTGAATTTATATATAAGAATGGTTAAAATATATTTAGTTGATGATAATATGTTTCTTGAGAATTGAATACTCACACATTTAATTACACAAAATTTGAATAATTTCTTCTTGAACTCAATATTTAAATATATGAAAACATTGTGATTGTAATTATATAGTAAATAAATTTGATATGATTAACGAATTTTAGTCTCTTTAACCAATTCTTATGGACAACACTCATGTTTTAACAACACTCACTTTTTTTATAAAAAAATGTTTAATTGTTGACATTTAGATAATAAAGTAGTTCGGAAGTTTACAATAAAAATATAAAGACATTTTTTTAAAAATTAAAAATTAATATTTTTTCAAAACTAAAGAAAGATAGAGTCATGTGAATGACTATTAACAATTGACAACAATGAAAATTGAAACTTTTGGATAAAGATAAATCCTAGCTTAGGCTATTTTGTATTTGAAAAAGTGGGTAATATAGTCTTTACATAATTAAAACCTTTTTCTTAGTTTGGAAAGTTAGATTTTTACCTCTAAGTATAAAAGATAATAAATAATATTTATCTTTACATAACTAAAATTTACAATAAAATTAAAATTTATAATAAATAAATATTTTTAACATATAAGTTATATTTTAGATTTATGTTAGAGTTTAATGTCTATGTGCTTATGGTATAAAACATTTTTACCTTGTCAATATATAATTTTTCTCTCTTTATGTTAAATAATTTATATTGTGATACAAGTTCATTTTTAACTATTTGATTCTAGTATTTTTCTTAAAAAATATTGAGATTCAATTTAAAATATAAAGATGAAAAGGATAATTGGTTAAGAAAATTAAATATATAGATGAAGATAATAGAAAAAGGGTTGGGCATTGAGGTAGTCTATACAAATTGTTTTAAGTTTTGTTTGGGAGTTAGGAGGGGAAGAAAAGGAAAGAGATTCAAGGGGAAGGGAGGGGAAGGAAAGGGAGAAAAATGAGGGAAATTTCTTCCTCTTTATTGGGGAGTTAAAAATATATTAAGAGAGGGAAATAGAGAGTTAATAAAATATTTTTACAATTTTGTCATTGAATTGTGATTCAGTACTTTGTATTTTGGTGTTTTATTAACACGGGATGAGATAGGATAGTAATTTTATTACTTTTCCTTCTAAAAACCTCCCAAATAGGGGGGATAACAATTTTTAGGCTTTGAAGGATTTTAGAGGAGTTTTAAGAATCCTCAAATCCTTTCCCTCAAAAATTAAAACTCTCAAACAATGAGATCTCTCTATCTAAACCTTTCCCTTCCCTCTCTTCCCCTCCAAAATCTCTCCCCCAAACAAAGTCTTAGAGTCTAATTTAAATTAAATTCAAATTTAAATTTAAATTAAGAAAATACATTTAAAATAAAAAAATGTTTAATATAGGATATTAGCAAAAATAGCATGTATCTCAATAAGAGTAGTAACTCCTCCTAAAAGTGATTTCATTCAAAACAAAATTTTACAAAGACTTTCATTGTAGAATAACTCATAAATACATTTTTTATTATTCAAGATAACTTTTAAGAGTATAAAATTAAGAAATATAGTACATGGTATTAGTTTTTTAAACACAATTTTAATTGTAAAAAGTCAATTACTATTCTGAAAGAAATTCAGAGAAAGATCAAACTTGTGGCTCTAAATATAGAAAAGTGGAATGACCAAAACCCCCCCATTTTTTTAGAATATTCTCTGTAAAATCCAAAATCAGCACCCACCAGTCCTCAGATGCACAGCAACAAATTTAGAGAGAGAGTGTGTGTTGTGTCGTGACTTGTGAATATGAGCCACCATTTAAGACTAGAACACATGCGTGATCAATAAGCCATTCCCTTTATTCCACATTCTTCATTAACCCCCAACCCTAGATCTTCCTCTTCAAGCCCCTCCCTTTGCGTCACCCCAACTCAATCACCTCCTCACTCTCTATCCAACACTCACCCTTTTCCAACCCCAGATCTCTCCAATTTGCCAATTCTCCCTCTTCTTGATTTCAACGCCATACCCATTTCATATTATCCATTTTTTCACTCTTTTTTTGGCCTTAATCACTGCTGGGGTGGTCTTGTTTCTAATCAAGTTTGCTGCTTTTTTGCTTTAATTGATCTCAATTCCGCGTTTTATTGAGTGGGGTCCTCTTGAATTGCGCTGTTTTTTTGTTATAAACTCGTTGTTTCTTTGCTTAGATCTAGTTGTGTTGGGGTAGGCTTTATATGCGGTTGTAGTGTATTGTTGTAACTTGTAAGTGAGTTCTCATGGCAATGCCATCGGGAAATGTGGTAATACAAGACAAAATGCAGTTTCCAAGTGGTACTGGTGGCGGTGGCAGCGGTGCTGGCGGAGAGATCCACCAGCCCCACCACTACCGCCAGCAATGGTTTGTTGATGAGAGGGATGGACTTATTGGTTGGCTGCGAAGTGAATTCGCAGCTGCCAATGCCATCATAGACTCCCTTTGTCACCATTTACGCGTTGTTGGTGATCCTGGGGAGTATGATATGGTCGTTGGGGCCATTCAGCAGAGGAGGTGTAATTGGAACCAGGTGCTGATGATGCAGCAATACTTTTCTGTGGCTGATGTGGCATATGCGCTGCAGCAAGTGGCGTGGAGGAGGCAGCAGAGGCCTCTGGATCCAGTGAAAGTGGGTGCAAAGGAAGTTAGGAAGTCCGGTTCCGGATACCGGCATGGGCAGAGGTTTGAGCCTGTAAAGGAAGGTTATAATTCTAGTGTAGAGTCTTATAGTCATGATGCAAATGCCGCGGTTACTGGAGGCACGGAGAAAGGGACTCCAGTTGTTGAGAAGAGTGAAGAACATAAATCAGGTGGAAAGGTTGAGAAAGTGGGGGATAAGGGTTTAGCATCTGTTGAAGAGAAGAAAGGTAAATAATGAGTCAATCAGTTTGTATGTATTATAAATTTATTTGATTATGCTACAACTTCGTGAATCTTGGACGGAGTGACTGTTGATATTAACAGCGTTTTGTGTCATCATAATCCTGGTAGTAGTTGCATGAGAGCAACAATTTATAGAAAAGTCAGGGGAGATAATCAGATCATTTTATGCATGTGTTTCCATATAAAAAAAATACAATTTTGATGAGGAAAGTAAAAAATCTCTTATTTAATAAACATTGTGGAAAGGCTAGGTACTAGCAGGACTTAGTGTCAGTCTGGAATACATGCAAAAGACATTTCATGGAAGACTGCCATTGTTGCTGAATAAAAATTCAAATGGTCAAATATTAAAATTAAGACTGTTTTTTTTGTTTGTTTCTTATGATCTGGTTCCTTCTGCTATCCAATTAATGGAAAGATAGGGGATAAGTTCACTGATCATTGACACACAAGAAATGCCTGCAGTCTATTAACTTCTTTGCTCTCTTGCTTGTGTGAGCAGATGCTATAATAAAGCATCAAAGTGATGGCAGCTTGAAGAGCACAAGGAGTACTGAAGGATCTTTGTCCAACTTAGAATCTGAAGATGTTGTAAATGATGAATGTGTATCTAATTCTGAAGGTTTTCTTCCTCCTGACAATGATGATAGTGAAGATATTATATATCTTGTTTAACTTAAAAGAGTTTAGGGCAGCATAATATGCTAGTTGCATTGCATTCATGAAGTTTAGGAACCAAGAAAACAATATTTGGACTGTATCCCCCCCTTTTATCATATGAATGCAATACACTTAAAGTTTGGGTGTGAGATAACAAAAATGTAGGTACTGACTCTTGTTTGATTTAGACCATACACTGAGAGTCAAATCTCATGCACTTATAAGATAGGAGTAGTATTTGTTTATCATCAATCCTTATATTTATAAATCAGTCTTCAATCTTGGATGTGAAGACATTTTTATTTTTATTATATTCTCTTGCTCTGTGTAACACATTGACACATGACCTTGCCATTATTTAGCACTTATTTTTATATTTTTGAACATTTTAAAATTATTAATGTTAAAATGTTCTTTTATATTTATTTTTATGTAAAATATCCTGTTACATTAAAGTTTCAATTTAACTTCTCAAATCTCAGCTATAATTACTTTTAAATTTTTTATATATTAATTTTCTTTTACTTTGAAATTGGTTTTTTTGTTTTTATTTTTTAGATTAGCTTGCTTTCCCTAAATACTTGTATTTTAGATTCATACTTTTTAGCTTAATGACACTTAACTCTTGTGAAATGTGTTTACAGGGAACGATTTACATTCTGTGCAAAATCAAAGTCAGCGCCAAAGTCTTTCTACCAAAGCAAAGACTTTTATTGGCAATGAAATGTTTGATGGGAAGATGGTAGGGTCCTTTAAAATATTTCTTCCCTTTTCTTGATGTCATTATTTCAGGATGGGTATATGCCTTCTCATAAGTTTGATTTTATTTTTCATCTATCTTTTATATTCTATATTTAAAGATGTACCTTTCTATTTTTTCACTTTTAGGTGAATGTGGTTGATGGACTAAAGTTGTATGACGATTTATTTGATAGCACTGAAGTTGCAAATCTTGTTTCACTGGTCAATGATCTAAGGGTTTCTGGAAAAAAAGGACAGTTACAAGGTAAATGTACTATCTGTGTTCTATCTTCAGACTAGAAGATTGTTACTGCTTCCCTTTATAATAGTACTTGATTCATAGAAAATAGGTGTGGCCATATGCATGGCAGGCCCTTTGCTCATGTTCTTAAAGCTAGAGGTTTCTGTGTAAAAAGGTGTTTGACTTGTATCTATTTTTTTTTGGTTCATCTCAGTATTTGAATAATCATGGACAGGGAATCAGCTTGCACTATTCTCGGTTAATAACAATGAGTTGTATATGAGTCATGAGTTCTAATATTAAATTTGCTCATGGTAAGTAATATGAATCATCATATGTGTTTTTCCCTAGCCCAAAGGGGAGTGATCTCATAAATTGCAGTCAGGGGAGTAAGCTGGTTCTCCAATGGTATTTGTATGTGAGGATCAGATTCAAGAGGTGAGGGATTGAGAGATCGCAGCAAACCTTGAGGCAGCTATATTTTTAGCCTTTTTTTGTAACTTCCTTCCTTATCCTTAATCTTAGTCACTAATGTGTTCATTGGCCCCCTAATTATTGGGTTGAGCCCAGTTCTGCTTATAAAACCTTGCATGTATTAGGCTGCCTCAGTTCTGTTTGCCTGTTGATAGGGTGTATTTTTTTCTCTCTGTACTTCTTGTACCTATTTCCTTTCTTATATTTATATATATTATCTTTGCTGAGCAAAAAAAAATTATTGGGTTGAGCCCTAGTCCAGAACAGTGCATTTCCTGATATTCGTCTTTTTCCTTACTATTGCTACCATTAATTTTATGTCTGTTCATGATTAAATTTTTTTGAAGAGCCAAGAGAATGCATTAGTATACACAGGAATTGGACAATTAAGGTTTGCTAGTGATAGACAAGGAGAAAAGGAGCAAAAAGAATGCGTATCACCCTATTACTGTATTTTATCCGACATCCGCATACTGGCTGATGCTCAATTTGATAACTGGGCACTTGTAATACATATATGCTGATGTTCAGATTGATTATTATATTTTATGTTCTCCTGCGGGGAAATGGTTTTTGCTTTTGTTGTCACCATAGATCATGCAAGCTTTTGTTTTTATTTTTAAAAAATGTACTGTTAGTTGCTGAATATCTTTTATAAGCAGGAAGTCAGGCATATATAGTTTCAAGAAGGCCCATGAAAGGGCATGGAAGGGAGATGATTCAGTTGGGTGTTCCAATTGCTGATGCCCCAGCAGAAGGGGAAAATATGCCAGGAGCCTCCAAAGGCATGTTGTATTATGTGATTTTCTTTAGATACCAATCTACTATAGTTTACAAAAGTTTCTTATTTGCAATCTTTTACCACCCTTGTAATAATGGTTTTTTAACCTTTACTAATTGAATCTGGCAGATATGAATGTAGAATCTATTCCTTCCTTGTTTCAAGATATTATTGAGCGTATGGTTTCCTCGCAAGTAATGACTGTGAAGCCTGATTGCTGCATTGTGGATTTCTATAATGAGGTTGATTTTTCTATTCTACTTTTTACGAGAAAAGCTAGCAACACTAGTTAACACATTTTTTTTTCATAACTCTATTATCAGGTGACATTCATGTGAGTCCTATTTTCAAAGCCCTATTTAGTAGGTTCCACATGTATTTTATCTAATAATTAATGGTGTGTTGAAAAGAGAATGGTAACAATGTATTGCTAGCATTCTAAATTTTTATTTATTGGTATCGGATTTGCTAACCTGACCTGCTATCACAATTGTCTATTTGCCTATAGGGTGATCACTCACAACCCCACAGTTGGCCATCATGGTATGGAAGGCCTGTTTATATGCTTTTTCTGACTGAATGTGAAATGACTTTTGGAAGAGTAATTGCCTCAGAGCATCCTGGGGATTATAGGGGCAGTATCAAGCTTTCTCTAGCTCCTGGGTAATGCTTGTTAATCTTGTCTTTTACTATGATAATGCACCTGATATTTGTTCTTTAATATTGTTTTTGAGAAATTACAATTAATGAGTGTAATTTGGATCTGGTGACCATGATTATATATGTGTGTAATGCACCTGAGAATTCTCTATTTTGTACGGGTGACAATATTGGTCTTTTGTCATTAGTTTAACTTTACAATTAAAAGGTTTTCCACTATTATTTAATCTTATCACAAGGGGCCCTCTTTGTTTGTTAAGCGGGAGTCTATGGGACTTGAATGTTTTGGGCCATTCCATTCATGGAGGTGATTATTAAGTCGGAAAACCTTTGTAGGGCATGCTTACATTGCTTGTTGCTGTTATTAATTTTGGGAGTAGACTCTTGCAGCATTATGTGCGTTCTGCATTCTGCATTCTGGGTGTGCAGAATTCAGTGTGGGGAAAGCTACATGTTTTAATGTGTTACACTTGTACTAGAATCTGCAAACCGTCTACCCATTATGCTGATTCTATACTTGATATCTGATATGCTTTTTGGCTTTGGCTATTATAGGTCCATTCTGATTATGCAAGGTAAATCCAGTGATTTTGCTAAGCATGCTCTTCCTTCCATACGCAAACAACGCATACTTGTTACCTTCACAAAGGCCCAACCAAGAAAGTCACTATCAAGTGATGCTCAACGGCTTGCCTCGGCAGTAGCATCTTCTCATTGGGGTCCACCACCAAGCCGATCTCCCAATCATGTTCCTCATCACGTAGGCTCCAAGCATTATGCTACACTTCCAACAACGGGGGTACTGCCTGCTCCACCCATTCGACCCCAAATGGCAGCTCCCGTTGGCATGCAACCATTGTTTGTTGCTGCTCCAGTTGTACCTCCCATGCCATTTCCTGCACCTGTGCCAATCCCAGCTGGTTCCACCGGATGGACAGCAGCGCCTCCTCCAAGGCATCCTCCTCCTCGAGTCCCTGCTCCTGGAACCGGAGTCTTCCTACCTCCACCGGGCTCAGGTAATTCATCTCAACAGTTACCAGCAGGTACTTTGGCTGAAGTGAACCCAAGCACGGAAACTCCAACCATGCCGGAGAAGGAAAATGGGAAAATTAATCACAATAGCACAAGTGCTTCACCAAAAGGAAAAGTGCAAAAGCAAGAATGCAATGGGCATGCTGATGAAACTCAAGTTGAACCAGCTCTAGAGACACGGCAAGATAGCAATGACAAAGCTGCACCCAGTCATTGAGCTGTACCATACTTATAGAGAGAGAGAGAGAGAGAGAGAGAGAGAGAGGAAAAGCTTATCACACGAACACGATAGGCTGTGAACTTGAGTTTGAAGCAAATGTAAAGCGCGGCAACACGAGATATCATTATATACTGCAGGGGAGATCAAGGGAAGGAGGTAGAACTTTTGGTTCTCTCTGTAATCCTTTCTTTGCTCCATTCCTTTTTTGTTGTCTTAAAATATTAACTATTACAGGAAGGGAAACCCATTCTTAATTCTATTTTTGACCTTTCCTATCTTAATTATTTTATTTTAATTAATGCATCTTGCTGTCAATATTGATCTTGTGGTAGTGTGTATGTTTCAACTGGATTTGTTAAAACTAATTTAATGCATTCGAAGTGGCATGTTGAGACGGAATCAAATAGAAGTTGGCAACATATTCTATTGAAAATGAGTAAATCAGCTTATTATAACATGTTCAGTCCCATTTGAAACATATCAATTAAACTATTTGTAATATTGCCCTACTATCTTCCAAAAACCACTAAACATTATCATGTCCTAAACAAGAAGGAAATTGGACATCCAAACCTAAATTATCTGTCAATGTTTGACAAATAAACCAGTCAACATTATTGAGCTCCTTAATATAAGCACTACAGGATAGAAGCCAACTCTTGAAATCTTTGGAGGACGTTAAAGCACTAATGAATAAAATTAGATTTCGTGCCTGTTCAATATATGAATTTATAAAATGATATATTAATTTTATATTGTGCAGTTTATTAATAATGATATTAAACAATTTGGTTATTTTAATAAGTAGATTAACATAATTTATTTTTAAAAATATTAAACTATTATTCATGTATTTGGATACGAGAAATCAAATGTAGGCTTAAGATGTATTTGTAGTAAACAAACACTTTTACTTTTTTTCCCTTTCTCATATTTTTCATTCTCAACTTTTTTGCATCTATTAAGCAGATTCAGTTAAAGTTTGGTAAAAAAAAATGTAATTTTTAAGTGTACACAAGTACGTAATTTTTAGAGTGATTCCATCAACAATGCTACAAGTTAAATTGTTTTTACTTAAAACATATATTTTATCCTAAAAATGACTTTTTTATTATTATTTATTTCATTAGTCTTAAATACTGAGAAATGTAGAGCTAGAAGCACCATATTTAGCTATAAACAATTTCCACAAAGCAAACAATGTAGAGCTAGAAATACCATATTTAGCTAACCAATTTGCGCAAATATTTCCTTTTAATAAATACGTTGCAAACGCATAGTCAATTTTGAGCTAAAAGTCTTCGAATTTGAAGATTGAGTAGGGATGAAAAATATTTCATGTATCTATTATATCTATTGAATTTTATATTTTAATTTGTGCATCCAAAATTATTTTATTATGATTTTTTTATAATGATCATATTGAGGTTCAAAGTAATGATTTCATATTCGAATTTGATAATTATGTAGATCATATAATTTCTTTGTATTTGATGATAGGTTGGCAGTTAAGTTATATTTCATTTAAATATTTACAAGTTACCTAAAATATTTTTTAATATAAATTTAAATGAAATACACTAATTATATTATCATTTAACTATAAATTATTATATGTTTAAAACTATCAATTTTAATTATAACTACTTTAACAATATATTTTATGTATTGATAATTAATTGAGAATATTTTTTTAGGATCACAGTAAATTAAAATTAAACGTTTTTAATATAGCTTGTTAATTTTGATTCTTTTTTTATATATAAATATAAATATAAATTTTGCAGTTGAATAGCTTAGCCCTAACCCGGGTAAGAAAGGTGGGTATAAAGTACGTGACAAAGTGGGACTGCGGAAGCAGTCAGCAATTACGCTGAGAGTAAAGTACATGCGAACCCGATCCGTAGGTAATAGTAACATTTGAAGAAACACAAACACAAGACAGAGTTCAGTAGCAATGGCCGTGGTTGAATTTGAACCTCAAAACCCCGCCTCTTCATCCCCAACTTCCTCTCCCTCGATGAATGCAATGTTAGTTTCTTTCTTTCATTCATTATTTCTTTGCTCTTTCTTCTTTCTGATTCTGATTTTGGTGAAGGAATTGGAATTCATCCACAATAGAAGCAGCACGGTGGGTTACAGACCCAATGTCTTCTCCACCACTCTCTCCCATCTCGTTGCTACCAACTCTTCCCACTTCATCATTCCTTTTATACCCATCAGAGATAGTTTTACAGCAAAACTTCATTATTACTTCCCCCCCACAATTTAACAATCATTTTCAATGTATTTATTTATTTTTATTTGTTTTCAAATTTGGTGGCAGAAAGGTTGAAAGACAAGTTAGAGGAGTTTTTCAAGTGTGAGTATGAGCTCTTCATTGAATTCACTGGTTTAATCAGGTTGGTTACCTTACATTACCTCACTTCAATTTTGGTTTTTATTCTCTATGAATAAGCATTTTTACAACCTTGTTTGATGGTACTATGAATTAGTTGGAGCAGAGGAGCAAGCATTGGATGACATAGTGATGATAACAGGCCCTACCTCAAACAACGCCACTTCTCAGTGAGTATTATTATTCAACCGATCAACCCCTTTTTAAGATATTGAACTCTTGTTATATTATACACTATTGATTACAGCTTTTTTCTCCTTTTTGGTAATACCATGAAAGGCAGTATGCTATTTGAATACTTATGGCAAGGATTTCAGTGGTGGACTCTTTCACTTCCAGGATGGTGAGCCCAAGTCAGTTGTGCCAAAAGCCGGAGTGAGTTTTCCCTCTTTTCTTAAATGTAATTTAATCTGCTGTTAACATTCTCGCAGTTGCATAATATGTTCTGTAAATTTTGTTATTGAACTATATGTTCATTTATCATTCAAAGTAGGAAATGAACAGTCTTTCACTATGTTTATCTTTTTTTGAACCTGAGGAATGAGGATGATAGGTTTTTATTTCAGGATGTTGTGATGTACACTGCTGATGACCGTAACATTCATTCTGTTGATGAGTTATATTCAAATGCTCTCTTTTTCTTTTGTGTGCTATTTATTTACTTGGTTGTACATGTTCAACTTTAATATTAAATCAGAATTGAATCTTTATATTGCGTCCTCCTTAACTCTGGAGTCCAAGAAAAGGAATTCTTTGTTAACTAACATGATTTGGCTTCTTATATTGATTATTGTTTCTCTCATCAATCAGCCTCAATCAAAAGCTGATCTTCATTATTGTCATGCCAACAATTCATTTCCCTAATTCAAGCGTGATTCATTTCCCTTAATCATAAACAGTGTATAAATATATTGTACATCATGCATAACATATGATAAGAAATTATTCTATCCGTTTCAAATGAGTGCAAAGAGTAAGTAGGCTTCTATTATCTATATTTACCTTTTATTTTATTTAAAAATTTATTACATTTTTCATTTTAAATTTTCAACAAATATGATAATAGAATATAGACCTTTCTGTTTCATTTGGACAAAATATGCAGACAGAAAACTTTCATCTGTTCTATTGTTGACTATCAATAGAGATTGAATAGATTTTGAGACTGATATAGGTAACAGTTGTAAATAATTTTTTGAAGGACTAAATTGATATGAAATCATTCGAGCGAAAGATAGTTCACTCATCAATAAATATATGTCCGTCTTAAATTTTTCTGATATGAAGTTATCTTTTTACAGATAACTGAGGGTGAAAGGCTCACACTTGCTTTATGGTTCAGTCGTGATGGCTCCCATGATGAGGATATGAAGCTCATTTCTCTTCTTTCACAACACCTGCTACATGAGAACATGGCTGATTCATACCTACCTTTGCCAGCATCCAGTAATATGTACTGGTTTTCTAAGGACCAAGCTTCTGATTATCAGTTTGGTTTTAATATATCCTGGGCTAGACTACGTGTTCTTGGATACGACATATATGTTTCTCAAGACAGTAGCTGTGAGTCCATGTCTTTGAATTACTTGTAAAGCCAGTGCGTTTAGTGAGGGATAATGAGTTGCTATACCTGGAATTTGTCAATATTATGCATGCACTTCAGGTATTTTAAAGAATCCTATCTAAGTTTTTCCCCGCTGTTAATGTTAAAAGATCAAGTCTATGACAAATGCACGTAAATATACATTGAAAGCCTATAAGAAGTGCCATGATTTTCAGTCTCCTTTTTCACCCTTTTCAAAAAGCAGGTTTATAAATGCCACTGGTACTCAATCTTTTGTTGTGCTTGGAAAAACTGCCATAGCAAAACTAAACTAACTAGAAATTTAGTTTTCCACTTTTTCCAATGGGGAGAATGCTGTTTCCGGTGTTAGATGTTATTACTATTTTTAAAAGGTGAGATTCGTGAAGACAAAGAGATAATGAAAAGTTTAGCAGATTTGATTAATGAAAACTATCAAGAGTTTTGTGCAGAACAATCGAACCACCCATCAATACATATGTGGGAAATTCTTGCTATTTAATATATGGAGAATACTTTCTCAAAGTATTGGTTAACTGCCAGCCTGAGTACATTACATCAACTAGGATTTTGTAGTTTCTATATCTCAATGTTAAGAATAGTACTTAAATGTAGCACATCTTTTTGGACTTTTGTTGTCAAAGTTGTTTGGATGTGTTTCTTTTGTTGTTAGTAACTCTATTTCAGCACGAGAATAGAAGGGATCTTAAAAAGTTAAACTGGGTCCCCCAAGTTTCTTTAAGAGACTTAAAAATAGATGTACCTTTTCTCTTTATTTGCATTTTATCATTTAATACGGTCCCCTTCATTTTTCTTGAACTGCACTTACTACTGTTGTTTGTGCATCAATGATTTCTTGCAATTTATAATCTTGATTGCTTTTGGAAAAGTTTCTGCAACTACTCTGATTCATGTTCTTTGCTTGAACAGGTTGTCCATTTCTATTGTTGGAAAGGATCAGCTTTACTGAACGAGATGTCAAATATAGACTCTAAGGTACTAAAAGTGACAGAGGTGCAGAGAGAGAAAATCAGTGGTCTGAATTCTTTACTTTTGAATGATAATGATTTTGCATCCAAAGTTTTCTGTAATATGCCTTCGGAAGAAAAGGGATGCATTTGCTTTGACTGGTCAGAAGTTCTGGCTGCAGTTGCTGCTTGGGAAGATTATGCGTTGAACTTAAGCAAACAAATTCATTTAAGTTGTCTTACTGGAGAATGCATGAATCTATATATAATGTACAATTAGAGGAGTATTATTTGTGATCAACAATTCCAAGAAAAATTAACCACCTACAATTGTGCTTGGGTTAAAAATTTGGAGAAAAGCACTGGTGAAACAACTAAAAAGTAGTTTGTGAAGGTTTGCTTTGATAGCATTATTCGAGTTAATGTGCTTTGGGAAAGTTTTAAGGCGAAGCTTCTTGGGTAGAAATCAGAAATGCGACTAACGGATATCTCGAGATTTATCATAAATGTAAGTGTTATGCATACTTGATGAAGATTGGGTTGCCCTGCTAAGTGGAGCACTCATGATTTTTCTGCATCAATACTAGGTTGCAAATACTACAATGTACTGTATGCCTTTGTTTCTCAAACTTCGGTAGCACGAGTTTGGGTGCAATATTACAGCTACTGCAAGGCCATTAGGACTTCTCTAAACTTTCTTTTCTCTTTACTTTGTTACAAAGAGTACATTTTTAAAGTTGTCCTATTTGCCAGCCATAGGGACCGCCATTTTCATAACATAGAGCTGGTAATGTGTGTACTTTAGCTTATTATATCCCGGCTGCTACGTTACGGTCTTTGGATATGCTCCATGTATGCAAAACTTTGCCAAAAGCATCATAAAATATGATATATGCAGTGCTTTTGGTGATCTGCATAGACATGAATCCTTGCCCATCATAATACAACTTCAGTTCTTCCAGTTTCCATGGCTTGACATCGCCGGACCATGCCTTGGATCCCCCTCCACTTGTTATAAAGTGAATTCCACTAGATTGTTTATGCAAACCACAAAAGCTTGAATGTCAGAACAGTGACGATGTTGAAGCTAACCATTTAAGAGTAAGATATATGCTTACTTATTATTGTCAATTATGTGCTGCAAGCAGTGGTCATGCCCATTTATGTATGCATCAACATTGTTTGCCTGGACCAATAATGAAGAAACTAACTGGTCAGAAATTGTAAGATTTCCATGCAATCATTTCAACAATTATAAGGGAATTGAAGATTTAATATGGTCTCAGGTTCTAAGCTAATTGTTTTAATATGGAAGCAATGTAATTGTCATACTAAAAACATGAGGAATATTAAATACGAGTAATTAACGTATTAATTTGAGAATGTGATTTGATTACCTCTAAGATGGGAACAAGTAGCTGTTTAAGATCTTCGGTGCTACCATGATGCCCAGCACTATTGATGGTATGATGACCCACCACCATCTTCCATTTTGCTTTTGACTGAGCCAAAGCTGAATCAACATCCTACAGAAAGATAGATGCCAAGAACAGTCCATAATTCCCTCCTTTTAATGTGCAATTAAAATGAAAGATGTATTAATGCAAATTTAAAGTCTTTGATATCTTGGTAAGAAGTTTTGACTTGTTAAAATGAAGTTACATTTTCCAAGACCATGTCATAATTTTCAATCGCTAATTTATTTTAAGAAATTAAATACTAAAATGGCCGCTTATGTTATTTTAGGATAGTTTTTGGAACTCACTAGACATTATTTCTTGACAAAAGTCAACAAATTTGAATTTGTATAATGTAACCAACCTTCAAGAGTTCTGAAAGGTAAGCTAGGCGAGGAAGCACGCCTTGCCAGTCATAGGTATGTTCTCCTGGGTCCGTGAAGTACTCCTCGACAAATGGAGTCGTGTCCACAAAGAAAAATTCCACAATTTCTACACAAATTAGGGCAAAAACACAATTTTTATAAGTTTTAATTCAACAAATGAATACTTTCACTATTATGTAATCCTCAAAAAACATTACAACATCAATTACATTATTAACAACAATAATAAAATCTTATCACATTAGGTGAGATTGACTACATGAATCACACAATATTATTTAATATGGTCAAAATTCAAATTTTCAATATTATTTAATACGGTCAAAATTCAAAATTTCAATAAAAAAAATCTGTTGTGAATAATTCAATGTAAGTACGACGGGTTTCAAAAATCAATTACATTATTTTATTTAAAATATTATTTCTTAAAATACAAATGTGTAAATTATACCTCCATCGAGAATAAAAGATCTCATGCAAAGCCATCTGCCATCTTTTTGTTTTAGAATTGGACTTAGTTGGGCCTCAACATCACCTCTGTAGTCATGGTTACCCAGAACTGCCACAGTAAAAAATAGGAAGATATATCAATTTCTTAATTAGAAAATAATTTTATAAAATTGGCACACCAAACACTATGGTTAAAGTATTTGTAGTATTAACATACCAGTGTACCATGTCTTTTGCAAGCTGGGGGCAGTGTACATGTCGATGAAAGACTGGTAAAATGCTGGATCATCAACCCCTTTTAGCCCATCATCGTAAAAATTGTCACCAGTGGAGATCACAAAATCTATATCTAGTTTCTCCCCCACAATTCCCATCTATAAAAAGCAATAAAGAGATATTACTCGCTCGTAGGGATGGAAATGGGTCAGACCGCCTATCAGGGGCCTTTGACCTAGCCTGTTTAAGGCCTGGCCTGGCCTGGCCTGTTTGTTATAAAGGTCAAGCTTAGGCTTTTTGAAAAGCCTATTTAAATAAAAAGGCCGGGCTCAAGCTTTAAAAAAAGTCTGTTAGGTCTATCAGGCTGGCCTATTTAATATATATATATATATATATATATATATAATTAAAAGATATAAATCAATCTTTTAAAAAAAGAAAAAAAATAAGATAAAATCTAAATAACCTAATCTAGTTAAAAGATAAAAATAAAATAGAAGATTTGAAACATTATAATAGATTTGTAAAAAGATAAAAGTATATATATATATATATATATTAAAACTAAAAAGATATAAATCAATCTTTTAAAAAGAAAAATAAAATAATATAGTATAAAATCTAATCTACTTAAAAAAATAAAATATAAAAAAGATAATTTGTATGTAGGTTTGTAAATTATAAAAAAGTAAAAGTTGTTATGTTTGTTTTAAAAAGAGAAATAAAATAATATAATA
>PYAF01003877.1:1165076-1184201 GCA_007407185.1 Glycine tomentella
ATAAAAGATAAGAAAGATAATTTGTGTGTAAGTTTAAAAAAAAAACAAAAGCTGTTACGTTTGTTTTAAAAAGAGAAATAAAATAATATAATATAAAATATAATCTAATTAAAAAGATAAAATATAAAAAAGATAATTTGTTGTGATTAGTAAATTTTAATCTCATATTAGAGTGCTCTAATTGATTTTATTTTTTTTTTCATGCACAAATTAAAAGAGAAGTATGTGTCTTTTTTATATTAAATTTACAAAAGTATTATGCGAATTCTCGAAGTTTTACTATATAGTCATTAGATTTTTTTAATATATAATATTTATTTTAAAGTAGGTTTTTTAATAGGCTCGTAGGCCAAGTCAGGCTTTTAAATAGGCTAGGCCAGGCCTAAAAAAAAGCCTATGATAGATAAAAAGGCTAGGCCAGACTTTATATTTTTAAATTAGGCCAAGGTCAGGCCTAACCAAGCCTGGCCTAGCCTGGCCTGTTTCCACCCCTACTCGCTCAATACACCCAAAAGAAAAGAGAAAAAAATATCATATTACCAACTTAAAAATTAAATTGGAATGTTATCACGAACTAATCTAAGTGATATTTGATCAATTCCCATCTAAATTAGCTTCACTTGTTATTGATCAATCCTAGGCTAACGAGGGATGGGAAGAGAAAGATTTAAAAACAAAATAATAAATATAGTAATTGATGTGATAACAAAATAAGAAAGAAAAAACTGAAAAGAATATACTGAATGCATGTTAATAATAACCTGATAAAGCTAAGAGAAAAAAAATGAATGTATACATTAATTAATTAATTAATAAACCCGTAAAGTAAAGCTAAGAGGTTAATGGTTGAAAATGTATCAACATCTATGCGAAGCATATGGAATAAGCCAGACTTATATATGTTTGATGAAATATATTAACATAAACGAAATAATAAATTAATTCAATTTAAAATGATTTAACTATATCAATTGGAGAATATATGATCGGTTTGTTTGAATTTATTTGTTAAAATAAATGTTTATTTTAATAAAATAAATAGTTTTATATTTTTTAGTGTTTTTCTCTGAATTATTTCTGTTTTAGAAAATAGTTTTCTATTTATTTTAAGAAGAAAATTTTATTTACATTTAAAAAGATATTTATTATAATTTTTTTAAAAATTTTAAACAAACTCATTCATCGAAACTTATTAATCGAATGAATTGATTTTTCTCGTCAATTCTGCAAATGCTATTAGTTTCTGTACATAATTCGACCATACATACGGATAATAGATTAACTACAACCTTTTGTTTGAACATACTGAAAATACAAAACTACACTCCGTATAGTTAGCATCATCATTGCTTTTACAGATTTTAACTAAATATCCATCATTAGAAATTTAGACATTGGGTAAGAGCAGTTTTTCATGTGAACTAACCGACACATGTTATGTGCAGTTACATGCAAATTCATTGTGCAGAAGCAGAACAATATATATTCGATTAATATTAAATTATGCTTTGTATTATTATCTATTATATATGACAATGAGATTCATAACTTTCTAACAACTTTGTCTGAGAAAGAATGAAAATATAAAAGAGGGAGATTAGGCTAAAATTAAACCTGATAGGCGACCAAAGATTGATTGTAGGTTCCTTTTCTTCCCCAATCTCCAAGGACCAATATATTAAGAGATTGTTGTTTTCTTGGAGGGTGTTTGAATCTTGGAAGTTCGGCAATAGAAGGAGTTACCAATAAGCAAAACATACCAACTACGAGTATAACAGGGAATACCATGCGTTGGTTTAAAGATGAAGCCATGGTTTAATTTTAAGGACCTGCAAGTTCTCCAACCCAGAGAGAGATCAAAGAGAGAGAGGGAGAGATAGAAAGATTAATTGCACTTTTATAAGAGAAGATAGTATATATCTATATATATATATATAAATAAATAAATTTGAACTTAATAAATATTCTTACTAAAATTTGAAAATGTCACGTAGCAAGATGAAAATAATCCCACTGAATTCCAGACCTTACAGCGACTCACTAAGTGACCTTACACGCGAATGACTAAGTGAGTAAATAATAGTGTGAATGAGTGTGAATGAATGCGAAGAAATGTGTAAAAGAGTTAAATAGAATCTTATATTTATAGCGTGATGCATGAATTTTGAGTTGATAATTAATCTATTGATAAGATCAACAGATAATTAATTTGTTGATAACGTGTCGTAAATAAGGTGATTATATCTAATAAATCAGTGTAACAAACAATTTGATATTTATTAGAAGATAAAGTAGTTACACTTAATAAATAAATGTAACAAATAATTTGTTGGCCACTTATACAGTGATACCAAAGTAATGATCACCTCTATTTTTTCAATTTTGTGTATTACAATAAATAATATTTTTTTAAAGATAGAGTAATAAATAATAGTTTAAAGTTTAAACTATATATTTTATACAAGACATATACGCTACTGTTAATTTATAATGCTATGAAATTAATATAAAATTATTGAAAATATGTAGACTAAATTAATATAATTATTTATATAAAATAATATTCTATTTCTCATACACAACACTTGATATTTTAATTATTTTATTTATAATAATATTTTTCGTAGTAAATCTTAATTAAACTAAAAATACTACATAAAAATTAAATTAAAAAAAAAGTTGTACGCGCAAAGTAACAGAATTCGTAATCAATTTACATCTTTTGTATAACTTTCTTGGGTGAGCAACAGTCACATGTAGCAAGATAGATTAATTTTACGATCCAATGAGTTGAAGATACCAATAACATCTGATTTAAGATAAAAATATTAATAAATAATTTTGTTGATATAAAAAAACTAATATATATTTTCAATATATAGTGTTTATCCACAGAAATTGTATTAATAATTAAGTATTTGTTGTAGATATAGTTTTAATTTTTAGAACATCTATAATGCATAATTATTGAATTAGATAGTTTATCTTAATTTTGTAAATTTTACAATTTCAAATAAATTTAAATATTTTATATGATTATTCCAATACTAAAGTTACTAAAATGATTATTTGATTTAATTTTACTGATCCTAATACTTATATAAGCAATTTCATATTATCTATTTTAATAAATAAATAAAAATTAAACAACTCATATAAGTCCCACTTGAAAATGCTCGGACGGTTAAACTAAAATTCGTAAACACACGAAAACTTCTAAAAACTTTAATTTGTTTCAAGGCTTTATTTTTAAATTTTAATTTAATATTAAGCCAATGACATGTGAATATATATATTTATATTGTTTATGCAAATAATTTGAACTAGTCAACTTATTACATGTCACAGGAGTCAAACTTGCAGGTGTTCCATTTGTGGATGACACTGCCGAAGACATCAAAGAAAGCTATTTGAAGCTGAGTTTGAGAAATATGCACAGACATGAAGCCTTGGCCGTCGTAGTAAAACTTCATCTCATCTCCTTTGCTCTGTTTCATGTCACCTCTCCATGCCTTCGATCCACCACCACTTGTCAAAAATTGAACTGAACTGCATTAATTTAATTTATATATCAATCAGTTATAATTTTGACCATTTTTTTTGGCCTATAAAAGTTCATCACTGTTTTTTTAACCAATTTAGAGCTTTTTTACAAACAATTTACTAAAACTATGCAAAAAAAAAAATTGTTTATTAGTTTGGAATGATTTTTATCGCCTGACAGACCATTTTATTATTATTCTTTTAACATGTGTGTTTGCTTTTATTAGTTTGGAATCAGAAAGAAAAAAAACTGTAGCAACAAATGTTACGTACGTTTAACTTGAGTTTTACCTTGTATATGTGAAACTTGAAGGACACCAAACACAACGTAAGGATAGTTACATTCCTACCTTAATTAAACGAAATCAATATAATACAGAACAAAAAAAACAGAACAAGTTGGCAATAGCAAAACCTCAGTTAATTTTGTCTTTGCACTAAACAAAACATGTTTCGCATGTTGAGGCAAAACCAACTCAAATTTTGGCTCGTGTCACACGCTCACCCTCTCACTTTTGTTGAGACAAAACTAACCTGAATTTGGCTGTGCCACACGCTCACCCTCTCACCTTGACACTATGTTTGGTAGAGAGGAGTGAAACATGTTTCAAAATGTGCCTTTGAATTTATGTTAGTTTATTTAAAATCTCATTAATATACTATTGGTGCATCTGGCAGAGCAAAAAAAAATATTTATTAGTACGTCTCTTATATATATTTTTATTCATAAATAACGTTTTGGTCCTATAAATAAGAGTTATTGTTTTTATTTTAGTTATTTTTAAAGGTTTTTGTTTTAATTTTAATTTTTATAATTTTTTATTTTAATTTTTGTCATCAAGTAATAACATTAATTAAGAATATACTAATGATATTGATAACATATTGGCTTATCACATCATAAAAAATCTATTAAAACAGTTTCATATGTAAAAAAAATTGAATTTTTTTATAAAATTCTCACATATTTAAAACAATCAATAACATCAAACTAATTAATAAAAAATTTAAAAACACAGTTTAACGCTTAGGCAAATTAAACTGCCCTGTATTCTACAATGTCTCGTTCAAGTTTTGGATATCAAAGATGCAAAATGCATATGTGCATGCGTGGCATATATTGTTGCTTGGTTTCAGATATATAAATGGAGAAGTTGTTTACCTGTCAAGGCTACTTATATGTTCCAAGCAATGATCGTGTCCGTTTATGTACAAATCAACATTATTTGCCTGCAAATTTGTTTCAACGTTTGAAATACAACCTCAGGCCATTAATTTGGAACTCGTAAGTATTTTTTTTTTCACAATTAGATGTTATTTTATTATATTTAACAAGACATTAATTAACGAAGTGGGATACCTTAAGAAGTGGGAGAAAATGTATTAAAAGTTCTTGGGTGTCTCCATGATGCCCAATGCTTTTTATTGTATGGTGGCCAATCACTACCTTCCAGGTTGCTGTTGATTCTCTTAGGGCCAAATCCACGTCCTTATCAAAGCAATGCCAATTGTCAAATATAAATAAAACGATTTTCCTTCTTCAGTTGAAGAGAATGCTTAATTAAAACGATATAGTATTAGGTTTATTTAAGTTTGTAATGGAAATTATACCTGGCAATTCCAAATGTCAAGTATATGTATTTATGCCTTTAGAAAGAAGTTTGACTTCTACTCATAATTAAATAAACTTAAATAATAAAACTATTTTCAATCACGATCTAATATATATCTAGAACTATCTACATCTACATATGATAAGAAAGGAAATCAAATATACGATACGAGGGCTTATCTTTCTTCACATTTAAATGTTTTGTTATGAATTTATATATATTAATTATTATTTTAAAATTCATAATAAAATTACCTTTAGAAGGTTAGAAATGTAACGCTTCCTGGGTAGTATGCCTCTCCAATCGTAGCTATGGCCTTTATTCTCAATGAAGTATTTATCAACAAAAGGAGTTGTGTCTACAAAAAAGAACTCTACATTTTCTGCCACCAAATAAAGCAAAAGTATATCAATAAAAACGAATTTAATTTTTTGTATCTCTCTTTTTGTTTTATATATATCTTTAACTCCATTCCAATTTGAGATGGACGTTAATCAGAAATTTCAAAAAATATTAGTATTATAAAATTACCATTTAAAGGATTTGATTTATTTTTTTATTTTCATTTAAGGGTTTGATAATTAATTACCTCATTTACCTGAATTGACGGTATATGATCTGAAGCACACCCATCTATTGTCTCTGTATATAAGGACAGGGCTTATTTGTGCCTTGGCATTTCCCCTGTAGTCATGATTTCCCAAAACTTCACAAAACCAAGAGTTATAAAAAAGAGTATCAATTATATTTTTTGCTGAAATAAATTTTTAGTTCATGTAATTTAAAGTCTTCTTTTTCTTACTTTAATTTCATCCTTGTAAAAAAAATTAATTTTAGTTTTTTTAAATTATATTTATTTTATTTTCTAACTATTTTTTTACTTTAATTTTACTATTTTTTTACTATTCAAAGTTTTATTTAAATCGATTTGTTTTGCTTCCATCATAATCTCTATAATTATAAAGTCCTACTTAAAATTAATGTTGCTTACCGTTGTACCATTTCTTCTGCAAGCTAGGTGCCGTGTAAATTTTGGTGAATGATTCTTCAAAGGATGGATCATACACTCCGGTTAATCCATCGTCGTAGAAGTTATCCCCCGTTGATATCACAAAATCAATGTCCAATTTCTCTCCTATGACACCCATCTAGTTGCCAAATGTTAAAAATGTAATTGAGCTGTATATAAAATATTTCTTCGAATTCACGAAACAAAATCTAATCAGATGACTTTTGTGTTCTTTGAAGAAGGTAATCAAAATCTCATATTGTATATCTTTACTCAGAAGAGTGGAATTCAAGAAGTATAGCCAGATTCCTGTTTTCCGTACTGTCATAATAATAATATATATTAATTGTTTAATTGAGTTTAAAATTTAATAAAGTTTTTTTAAACTGTTAAATATTTGTATTAATAATAATTTTTATTCATAGAATAAGGACAGTGTGTCGGTGGTGTTTGCAGCTTTATGAAGTAAAAGTCCTTGACTATCTGCACAAATGAGATTATCTCCTCCTGTTTCTCCAACTCTCCAACAGGAAAAAGGGAAAACAAAAGAGGAAAGAGAATAAAACATAGGATCTAGAATTCTAGATCATGCACGCAGTGTGTCTGTTTGTGTGTGTAATATATATACATATATATATATATATATATATATACACACTCTCTATTTTTTAATTGCTAATTAATTTTATTTTTAATTATCAATATCACCCATGGAATGGTAGGAGAAATGAGAATTAGAGAGAACCTGAAAAGCGACAAGAGATTGGTTATCAGCACCTTTTCTACCCCAGTCTCCGACCACCAAGAAGCTTAGAGACCCATCAGCTTTGGGTGCATGTTCCAGACTCTCAAGCTTTGCTTTCGAAGAAGAAACAAAACAACAGAATGTGAGAAATATCGCAACGATGTGAGTGCCCATGCTTAGGCTCTAGAAAGTAGAAACGATGGTAGAGGAATAAGCTTTTTTTAATGTTTGAGTGATGATATGATAAACGTGTCTCAATGAAGACACAAACAATTATTAAGAAGAAAAAGAAAAAGGAATGGACAAAATTGTACTAACGGCGTAAATAATGTTATATTACCACATATGTCGTAGCCATGTACTCCAAGTGGGTGGCCTCTAGCTACTAATTAGACCATAAGTAAATAAACTAGTTTAGTTGACTTCTAGATTGTTTTTGTTCTCTTTTTGGTAGGTAGCTTTATTTGTTGTTGTTGGTAAGTTCTTGTTTTGTAATAAACACATATCACGTGAATGAATTATTTTCTTGCATTATTAAAATTAGCCAATTAGGAGAAAGAGAGATATTATTTGTCTCTCTTTATTTAAAAAAAAAAAACATAAAATAAAAGAAACGGTAACTGAAGTTAGAAATAAAGGAGGTTAAATTAGGAGTGTTGATAGACTGGGTTAAATCAAGTTTGACTAAATTTATTACTAATTCAATCAAAATTGTAAAAGTTGGATTGAGTAAAGTTGTTTGATTTTGTTGTCAAAATCCAAACTAAACAAATCCACGGTTTGGTTTTGTTAGATTTTAACACTTCATAACAGTTTAAAATGTTAATTTTAACGGTTAAAAATAAAATAAAAAATTATGACAATTAAAAATTATTGCAAAGTATTAATTTATTATGTAAGATGAAGAGAGATTAAAAAGATAAATTTTTTAAATTTTAAAAATTAAAAAACATTTTTAAATTTAAATTTTTTTAAAATTATACACTTAAATTTAAGAACTAAACAGTAATTACTCAGACATTAACTAGTGACAAATTAGAACTTTGTGGTCCATGTAAGGCTGTAACGCTCCATCGGTCCATCTACTAAACTTCTGGATGGGCCATGATGGTGGACGGCAGCAGTGGAAGCTTGGCCCAATAAGAGTCCATCTTTTATTTACAGTAGACCACACACTATTAAGGGAAACTTTCGGCAGCAAGTGGTGTCCAATGCTGTTGCCTGCCTGTTCAGAAAGGGAATCTCCATGAAATGAAGAGGGTTCCCCACAAAAATGAAACTCACAACCACCATTGTTGGGGTTTGGGTTTTTGAGCATGCTCTCTTTTGCTTCGCCATTGTCATGGCTGTTACTTCCTGCACCTCCAAGCTGCTTTCTTCATCCTTTCTGGAATGTTTTTATTTTTCCTTCTGGATTGATCATTCTAGAAGCCAAAAAAGGAGTGCATTCTGGATTGACCATTCCAGAAGCCATAAAGGAGGTGCAGGAAGCCATATTGCATTGTCATTTGGCAAGTTGGATGTTGTAAACGTTTCACAAGGAGGAACCCAATTTTAAGGACCAAATAGTCAAATGCTTTGTGGCCATTGGTTCACAACAGGCCCAATATGTAAGTAAAAAAAATACTAAAAATATACTATACACCAAAAAAATACCAAAAATAAACTTAACATCTGCTATTTCCCATTGAGAAATCCATTCTTCTACCACAATTATTTTTTTTTTATGAGAAAATATAAGTCGACCTTTGTGTATTATGAAATGAATAAACCCCATTTCATTTGATTAAAAAAATCATAATATGTAATTAGATATGCCTCTTTTTTTATGGGTCCATGCTTCAGAACTTCCTCATCTCTGTAAATGGTCAAGATATCCAACACAAAAAGAACGGGTAAAGTCTCAATGCTGAGGTTGATTCACTTGATTGTATAGACTTGCAGTACCGTTTCCTAAACTGTGTAAGTTCTCTATGCAATGCAATGATCGATTCTCAAGTAGTCAGTCAATCAATCGAAGAACTACAAATATATAAATATCAAGAACCCATTATCCACTGGCATCATCAACACTGAAACTTCTATCAAAAGCATAATCCACAAAACTGTAGAGAGGAAAGACCCGTTCCCCATGCTTCTCAAATCCATCCAATTCTTCCTTAGCCTTTGCTCTGAGCTCTTCAGCTTTTTCTATTGCCTTTTCAACTCCATAAACCTCTGCATAACTCTTACCCTTGTTTTTCCTGTCACCACCTCCCTCAACTTTCAATCTCTCTTCTATGATATCATCCACAACTGCATACAATACCCCAACAGCTCTCCCATACCTCCTCAGTCTCTCTATCTCATCATCTTCAGCTCCAGCCAAGAATCCTCCACACACTGCAGAAGACTCCCCCATTTCACCATACTTTTTTTCTTGTATAAATTCAACTGCGTTGGGTCCTCCTTCAAGGTCCAGGAACTGCCCTGCAGCCATTCCAGTGGATCCTACAGAGCGGGCTATCTCAGCAATCACACGAAGGAGGTGCGACTCAGGAACAAGGTCTGATGGAGTCTGTGAAACAATGTGTTGAAATCCAAGAGGAAAGAGTGCATCGCCCGCAAGAATTGCCATGTCAACACCATAGATGGTATGGTTTGAAGGCTGACCACGGCGTGAGGGGGAGTCATCCATGCAGGGAAGATCATCGTGTATCAATGAAGCCGCATGAACCTGATTTCAACAGAAATATAAGATTAATAATATACTTATAACCATGTATGTTTAAAATACTCAAACACATTCAGTTTATTGTCATTATTTTTTTAGTGAGGTAAATATCATTACTTCATAAGACTATTTTGTATCCCATCAGGAGTTCAAAGCATACCGATCCAGAGAATCTATTTGGTTAAAGAACAATGTAAATTGCAAATGAAGGTATTATTAAAACTAAAGATTCTTAATAGTTCCTCTAAAGGTCAACGTAGGTACCGTATGATGCAAAAAATACAGGTAGCTGAAGATGGAAACCAAAACACTTAGTTACATGAACAGCACAACACTCCTACAACTAAACACATTTAAAGTTATTCTAAAAATAAAAAGAAGAGGGAATCAGGATCAGGTTTATTTGACTGATAAAGTATAGTAGCTCTATAATAAAAAGAAAATTGTGACAATGATAAACCAATCTCTCTCAAATGTCTCAGGTCTTAACATCAATAATCAAAATAAAAAAAGAATTAAAATACAATCAAAATACAATAAGAGGGTAGAGAAAGAAGAATACCATTTCAAGGGCACAGGCAGTGGGAAAGGCGGCAAGGCGGCTGCCACCAAAGAGTTCACAAGCAGAGATGCACATAACAGGTGGGGCTCGCTTGGCACCTTTGGCAAGGACTGAATACCTCATAGCTTCATATATCTGTGGAGGAAACTGAACTGGGATAGCTTCGTCCAGCTTCTGATTGATCTGCACCATTAGGTTGGCCCAGTATGTCTTCAAATCAAAGTCAGCAGCTTTTGATCTAGTGGAAACCGAAGAAGGAAAAGATGCGGCAGTAGAGCAGCGAACTCGAAACTTCAAGTTTGTGGGCTTTGGGAGGCGGCAGATGTGAGAAGAGGGCAATGTTGCAAAAGCAAAAGGAGCCATCCTCAACTACTCTATAATATGGAAAAAGGATACATAAAACATGAATTCAATGTTATCCCCAGTAAGTAATAACCTTAATATCCATTCCATCAAGCAACTGGTGGGCATGAAATTTTCATAAACACAAAGCATTGGTTCATTCTGATTTAAGACACAAACAAACAGACGGAGTAAAGCAAATCAATTAACATGCAAAACAACTCAAACTCAAAGAACAAAGTCCGTGTCATCAACAATTTCCAATTTCAACCTCATAGAATCTGTAATCTTCAAGGTCAAATATTTATATGATAAGCCAAATAGTTAAACACCAACCACCCAAAATACTAAATTGCACAAAATAGAAGTTTTTCTTCTTTTTTTTTTAAAAAAAAGAAGATTACCAATAATTAAATCGCAAGAATGAAGGTGTGATTCAGATCCGGCAATTGGGGGGAGAGAGAGGTATGAAATTGGATGCGAGTGATTTGGGAGGTTGCGATAGATAAGGTTATGGTATGGTACAGTGTTGGCCGAATGCGGGGTTTCCAAGTGAATGAAGCGATAACTGATAAGGTGGGTTTACTATTGGTTCTTTAGTGCTTCTTCAATCTCGATGGACTTGGATTGGTTTGGACTTTGGAGGACATACTTTTTTCTAGCTTCATTATTATTTATTAATATTTTTTTAAAATGGGCATTTTAGTTTATGAATTTCATAGGATAAATGTTTCATTTTATATAATTAAACTTTGTAATAAATAAATAATTTTTAAATATAAACTATATGGTCATTAAAATTTATAATCAGTGATTTGAATATATTAGTTATATTTCAAAATTTATAATAAATCATTTAAATCTTTGATATAAGGTTATTTTTAATTATTTGTGATTTTTTTAAAATATTAAAATCACGATCTAATTCATATTTTGCCACTTTCATTTTCTTGTGAAGAAATAACTCCCCATTCGACCGATAAATATATATCTAGAATTATCTATATCTACATATGATAAAAAGGATATCAAATATACGAGGGCTTATCTTTCTTCACATTTAAATGTTTTGTTATGAAATTATATATACTAATTATTATTTTTTGAATTCATAATAAAATTACCTTGAGAAGGTTAGAAATGTAACGCTTCCTGGGTAGCATGCCTCTCCAACCGTAGCTATGGCCTTTATTCTCAATGAAGTATTTATCAACAAAAGGAGTTGTGTCTACAAAAAAGAAGTCTACATTTTCTGCCACCAAATAAAGCAAAAGTATATCAATAAAAACGAATATATCAAAATACAAAACTGTACTAGGTAATTGAAATTCTAATAACGTCCTTATCTCCTTGAAAAATGAATAACATTTAGATGACTGAAAAATATGAATTTTTTTTATAAATATCCATTCTTTTTCTTATTAATTTTTTATCAATGACTTATCACATATATAATTTTTTGTATTCTCTCTTTTTGTTTTATATATCTTTAACACCCTTCCACTTTGAGATGGACGTTAATAAGAAGTTTTACGAAAAAAATATTAGTATTGTAAAATTACCATTTAAAGGATTTGATTTATTTATTTATTTTTATTTAAGGGTTTGATAATTAATTACCTCATTTACATGAATTTAGGGGTGTTCATGGGTATGAGTCACCCGTAAATCCGAACCGATCAAAATCGTTCATATACAGATTGAGTCACGGATTTAGATTTATAGATTCATTGATCCGATTCGCGAATCCGTAATAAAAATATAAATTTTATTATTTATATATATATATATATATTAAAATTTTAAAACTACAAAATTATTTTGACAATAAAAAATGGTGTGGTACTGAATGAAGGGTCAGTCCATAATCATCTAATCTCATCTCATTAGCTGTGAAAGTGTTGTATTATAAATGTCACGTGTTTAAGTTTCTTTTTCTTTTGCGCTTTTGTGTTCTGTCTCATCTTATTTTCCTCTCTACGCTTCAACTGCTTTTATTCTCTCTCATCTTATCTCCTTCTATGCGATTATGCACCAGCTCCTTCTCCGTTCTCTCTCATCTCATCATATCGATCAAGTATTAGATTTTTTTTCTGCGCTTTCTATTTCTTTTCTAAAGCTCTTTTAACTTCTTGTGATTTTCTAGTCTATATTCATTGGGAATTGATAGAAACATGGATGGGAAGAAAAGAAAAAACCTTCATTATTGAGTGTTGACTTGTTTTGTTATAGCAAAACTTATTCCAAGAAATTAATTTGTAAGAAATAGTTGTAATTCAGACTATTATAGCAAATCTTGTTCAATAATCTTTTGTTTTAATTTATATTATAAGTCTATTTTATAACATTATATTAGTGGTATTAAATGAATCATTTTTTTACTATTTTCATACATTTGATAATATTGTGTTAATTGTATTGGATATTTGAAATAATCATAATATAAAATAGTAATTTTAAGAAAAAAATTTAAATGAATAATCCATTGATCCGAATCAAATCAAACTGTTCATGAATGAATTGAATTGAATTAGATTTTAATTTTTTTTTCTAAAAATTGAACCAATCCGCAAACACCCATATCTGAATTGAGTGTATATGATCTAAAGCACACCCATCTATTGTCTCTGTATCTAAGGACATGGCTTATTTGTGCCTTGGCATTCCCCATGTAGTCATGATTTCCCAAAACTTCACAAAACCAAGACTTACACAAAAAATACATATCAATTATATTATTTGCTTAAATAATTTTTTAGTTCATGTAATTTAAAGTCTTCTGTTTCTTACTTTAATTTCATCCTTGTAAAAAAATAATTTTAATTCTTTTAAATTATATATATTTTTTTATTTTTTTAACTATTTAAAGTATTATTTAAATCGATTTAATAAAAAAAATAAAACAAACATAATTTATAATAATTGATACTAAAATTTATTTTACAATAACAAAAAAAAATAATTAAATTATAATGGCTAAAAAAATATTTAAACTTTATATTTTTAATTAATTTCAAGAAGCAGATATCTATGATTTTTTTTTAAAATTTTCTTTTATTCTTTTCTTTTGCTTACATCACAATCTCTATAATTATAAAGTCCTACTTAATGTTGCTCACCGTTGTACCATTTGTTCTGCAGGCTAGGTGCCGTGTAGATTTTGGTGAATGATTCTTCAAAGGATGGATCATACACTCCGGTTAATCCATTGTCGAAGAAGTTATCCCTCGTTGATATCACAAAATCAATGTCCAATTTCTCTCCTATTACTCCCATCTACATGCAAAAAATGTTTAAAATGTAATTGAGCTGTATATAAAGTATTTCTTCGAATTCACGAAACAAAATCTAATCAAATGACTTTCGTGTTCTTTGAAGGCAATCAAAATCTAATATTTTATATCTTTTCTCAGAATAGTGGAATTCAAGAACTATAGCCAGATTTCTATTTCTATACTGTCTTAATAATAGATATATTAATTGTCTAATTGAGTTTAAAATTTAATAAAGTTTATTTTAAACTGTTGAATATGATTAAAAATTGTTTAAATATAATCAAAATTATAGTTTATTTGGATATATTAATAATAATTTTTATTCATAGAATAAGGAAAGTGTGTCAGTGGTGTTTGCAGCTTTATGCAGTGAACCTGTACGACATTCCTCCTGCTATTCTTTCCTTGGATTTGTTAGCTGACAACTCCAATGTTGTTTCTATTAGCTAGTTGTTTGTTTTTCGGGCTTTAGCCCCTTTTATCCAGCAGAAAAATAATACTGTAATATATTAATTAATATGTAAGTTATACCATTTTATTAGATTTTTATAATTTAAAATTTTCTAATTGAATACTTATGATTTAAATTTTTTATTAAATATTATTATATAGTATTTTTTATGAATTTAATTAAAACATACTAATACTATAATAGTTTTTATGCCCTCAATCAACCATAAATGAACACACTGTTAAAAATAATTGATTTTTAAAATAATTACTTTAAAAATCATATATATAAAGTGTTACATGTTAACTATAAGAATGAAAATGTTTAGATTGACCGTTTATCAAAGTTGCACTCTTTTTTCTACATATAACATGCAAAGAATTTAATTTTTATCCATTGTTAAATTTTTTGTGACACATTATCCATTGATGATGTATATATTTTTATACTATCAATTAATTAAAAATTATTCAAAGTATTATGAAAGTCAACATATGGTGTATGTACGTACTAAAATAGAGTAACAGTTACAAATTAGTTAAAACGACTTTTTAAACACATATTCTTTTTTATATGATAATTATTTTATATATATATTATACGCACATTTCATATAGTAACCCACAAATCTCTCTTTCATCCCCTTTTCAAATCCTCAAAGTGAGTCCTTTTAACTACTCCGTATTAAGTATTTTAGAACCCTAAGTGTACGTGAAGGGTGTATGAGCAGTAGGTTTTGAAATCATTTGGTTTGGACATATAGACATTGTGCAGGTTAAGGGTCTGTTTGGATAAGCTTTTCTAGAAGCACTTCTAGAAGAAGAAAATAAGAGCAAAAAGATGAGATGAACTTCTCCATAAGTAAAAATAAGCTCTCCATTAGCTAATTTGTAGAAGCTCACCAATGTAGCTTCTCTAAAAGATGAGATGACATCTACAAATTAGCTAATGAAGAGCTTATTTTTACTTATGAAAAAGCTCATTTCATTTTTTTCTCCTTACTTTTCTCTTCTAGAAGTGCTTCTAGAGAAGCTTACATCCAAACAGGCCCTAAATATCAAAGTGTTGGATGATTAATTCCTCGACCCAAACTAGTATTTAATTCAGTAGGTGTAGGACTACAACAATTTTAAAAAATTCAAATTAAAGGACTAAATGCTTAGTAAAAACATAAACTAAAAAGAGATTCAAAACCGAGAAATGGCAAGCAAAGTTGGATAAATTTTAAAGGAAGCAATAGGACTTGTCTGCAATCCATGGTAGCAACAGGATCTGTTCTGCCCATAAAGCAAATAATTAAGATGATGGGCAGCACAAAGTGGAAGTTGTAATCATGAAATCGTTGTTTAGATAAGAAGAGAAACATATCCAGAGTTGGTGGCAGTGTTTTGTGAATCCTTTTTACTTTTTAGGCGTTCAATCTCTTATCGCAATCCCCATATATATTCCCATTCCATTCAGATATAGCCACATGCCACCTTCGAGTTCGGAACTTCAAATAGCATAAGCCAAAAAGGAATCCTTGTTGTCAAGAAAGAACAACGCTACTTCTTTTGGTTAAAGAAAATAATTAATTGATTCGTCATATCATCTAAAAAGTATACTTTATCCATCAATATCAATAATTGCTGCTCATCTTTACGTGAAGGTAACATTCAAAGAAATTCAGTACCTCTTAACCGGTGTAGAGGTATTTTATTAGAGTATCTTTAAAACGTGTTTTTTAATTAGTTCAAAAATTTCTATTTATTAGTTCTATCACTATTTTTATTAAAAAAAAATTATATTGGAATTTGAGTTTTAGGAAAAAAAAACTGCCAAAATTCTTCTTTTTTTCAGAACATAATGTATTTTAATGTCTATCTAGTTATTTTTTTGTTTTCTATACAAATTAAATCCTAAAACCCAAATTGAGTTTTACACTAAAGCAAAAAATAATAAAAGCTTTTTCATCTTATATTGCATGAGATCCAAAAAAAAAAAATAATCCAAAAATTCAAAATGAATTGTTTCACTAAAAATAATCTTGGTAACAAAAATTACAAACAATCAAATAATTTATTTTCTTAAATAATATTTTTCTGTTTAATGAACTACGATTATGTATCTCAAAACTTGATTATATATAATAATAATAATAATAATAATAATAATAATAATAATAATAATAATAATAATAATGGTGTTCATTTCTACAATAATTTATGCTACCATGGTTGGTTTGATGAATCATTTTGTTATCAATTTGCTTCACATAAGATAAGAACAGAACTGTTTTAAAATTAAATTAAAAACACATATAGCAATGATATGATTGGATTTCTCATTTACAAATGGACCCATGGCCCATGCATATGGTGGCCCATGCGTATGGTGTTTTTCTCTTCTCCAATTGTACACATGTCACATGATTTGCGTTTATAACACACCACTCGATCAATTAGTGTTGTTTGAAAATACCCTCCTAGCTAGCTCGTCATTTTCCTCTGGAAGCATAATAAGTATATATAAAGTTGTTGCCACTTGCTATACTCATCAATCAAAATCCACAGCCAAAGCTTTCTTTTTTCTCCATCAAATTCTCTGACCTCAACATGGGGCTACAGCTTGTTTTCATTGGTACCATAGCCCTGTGTTTAGTTGTTTCCTCGGCAGTGCTTGAACGGTTTGAACAAACACCTAAACAAGATGGCTCACTTAGCTTCTTGGTCATTGGAGACTGGGGAAGAAAAGGAGCTTACAACCAATCCAAAGTTGCATTCAAGGTAAATTACATTTTATTTTATCAACAAATATTAACGATTAGTTGTTAATTTTTTTATTATTGGGAAGATTTGAAGAACCTAATAACTCCTCAGATAATTACACGCCAACCAAAGCATATACTAGTGTATGAGTGTTGTGCGCTTAATATGCTGATCAGCAACAATGATATATAGTATTCATTTCCTCCGCAAAGTATTTGTATTCTTATTAATTTCACTACATTTCTGTCTTCACAACTTTCTTTTCCTATTTTTGGCATGGTGTGTTTACACAATAACACCATTGGAGTATATAAGTACCAATCATTTTCCATGCCTGTGTATGCAAATGCAATCTTAAAATTTACAGTGAATTTATCCTTGATATAAACAAAATGGTCACTGTGTACAGATTCCCAAGACAGTTATAGCAGAGGAGGGAACAGCTAGCTAAAACAATGAGACACCAAAAACAATAATTATAATATATTAGGCCAATGATGCATGCAGCCCATGCACGCGCCAGTAGTTTAGTTCTTATTTGGACCGAAACATCTGGGTCGGTATTATATATCTCATTGATTATTTTACGAAAATGATTTTTGGCATGACGCTGTGAGAAGTAATATGATAGGATATAATAGAAAGAGAAAAGTTGGTGAATGTTAATAAAGTTGCTAAAACTGTAGTGTGTCCAAATATTATAACCTATTACTTTATTAGTGTGTTGAAAAAGTAAGTTCATACATTATTATTTAATCATATATATATGTATATAAAAGTTTATTAATTTTTTATAATAATAATTTATTAATTAACTTTATAATTTTTTTATAGAATACTATCAAATTCTTGAGTGATGTTATTTGTTACGAATGGTGTCATTTTGATATGAAGCAGATGCCCACGAAAACTGATGTGTAATGCTAACATTTTTTTAAAACAAACGTTGACTAATTAATAAGTTAGAAAAAATTAAGAAGATATTTTAACTGAAAATACAGTCGTGTGATTTTGATGAAAAACCATTCGTAATAAATAGCTAGCGTTTATCTAAATTTATATGCAAATAATTATTTTTGTAACCGATTTTTATTAAATTTTGATAGGTTTTTATTCTACCAATTTCACCAATATTTTCAGCAACCAATTTTAAGAATTGTTTTGAGCATCAATCCAATCCAATTCTATGTCTGCAAGCAAATTATGGTGAATTCCTCATGTGTCTTTTTGCCTCAGTTCAATAATTTATTCTACAAAAAATGATTTTTTTTTTCTAGATGGGAGTTATTGGACAGCAATTGGACATCGATTTTGTGATTTCCACCGGCGACAATTTTTATGACAGTGGCTTGACAGGCATAGATGATCCAGACTTCGATGACTCATTCATCAAAATCTACACTGCTTCTAGCTTGCAAAAGCAATGGTACAGTGGTAAGAGTTCTATTTCATAATTCTAAATTTCAATCCGTGAAAGCCTGAAAGGAATGCTTAATAGTGCATGTTTAAATTTTAGTTGGAAGAACTTATTTCATTTTATGCATTAGAATTGTAATTGTGTATTGAAATTTGCAAAAATATTTTTCAAACTACAAACATAGCCTTATATTTTTAAGTAATATGGATAGAAATGAGGTTAATGTCTTTTTTTTTTTTTTTAATATTTTGATTTTTGCAGTTTTGGGAAACCACGACTATAGGGGTAATGTTGAGGCACAGCTGAGTCCTGTCCTCACAAATCTTGACAAGAGATGGCTTTGCCTGAGATCTTTTATTGTAAATGCAGGTGAAAAGCAACCTCTTTTGTTTTTTCTTCTTCTTAATTTCAATTTATATAAGGCTTAAAATATTAAATTCAAGTAACAGGAATTCATGTGCCTTTTTACATTCTTTGTTTCAGAAGTTGCCGAGTTTTTCTTTGTAGATACTACTCCGTTTGTGGACAAATACTTCACAGAACCTAAGGACCATGTTTATGATTGGAGTGGCATATTGCCCCGGAAACAATACATTTCCAACCTACTCAAGGTTAGCTATCATTTCTCGAAATAGTAATGATGATGTGATGCTTAAGAGGAATCGGAATCCAAACTCCAGTGCAAGGGTGTGATCTTGGCACGGTGGT
>PYAF01003877.1:1191426-1225373 GCA_007407185.1 Glycine tomentella
ATAGAAAAAGGGATGGGCATTGAGGTAGTCTATACAAATTGTTTTAAAGTCTAATTTGAATTAAATTCAATTTAAAATTTGAATTAAGAAAATATATTTAAAAGAAAAAATCTTTAATACATGTTATTAGGAAAAATAGCATGTATCTCAATAAAGAGTAATAACTCCTCCTAAAAGTGATTTCATTAAAATCAAAATTGTAGAATAACTCATAAATACATTTTTTTATTCAAAGATAACTTTTAAGAGTATAAAATTAAGAAATATAGTACATGCTATTAATTTTTTAAACACAATTTTAATTGTCAAAGTCAATTACTATTCTGAAAGAAATTAGTTGTTAATCTCAAACTTGTGGCTCTAAATATAGAAAAGGGGAATGACCAAAAGCCCCCATTTTCTTAGAATATTCTCTGTAAAATCCAAAATCAGCACCCACCAGTCCTCGGATGCACAACAACAAATTTAGAGAGAGAGAGAGAGAGTGTGTGTGTGTTGTGTCGTGACTTGTGAATATGAGCCACCATTTAAGACTAGAACACATGCGTGATCAATAAGCCATTCCCTTTGTTCCACATTCTTCATTAACCCCCAACCCTAGATCTTCCTCTTCAAGCCCCTCCCTTTGCGTCACCCCAACTCAACCACTTCCTCACTCTCTATTCAACACTCACCCTTTTCCAACCCCAGATCTCTCCAATTCGCCAATTCTCCCTCTTCTTGATTTCAACGCCATACCCATTTCATATTATCCATTTTTTCACTCTTTTTTTGGCCTTAATCTCTGCTGGGGTGGTCTTGTTTCTAATCAAGTTTGCTGCTTTTTTGCTTTAATTGATCTCAATTCCGCGTTTTATTGAGTGGGGTCCTCTTGAATTGCGCTGTTTTTTTGTTATAAACTCGTTGTTTGTTTGCTTAGATCTAGTTGTGTTGGGGTAGGCTTTATATGCGGTTGTAGTGTATTGTTGTAACTTGTAAGTGAGTTCTCATGGCAATGCCATCGGGAAATGTGGTAATACAAGACAAAATGCAGTTTCCAAGTGGTGCTGGTGGCGGTGGCGGCGGTACTGGCGGAGAGATCCACCAGCCCCACCACTACCGCCAGCAATGGTTTGTTGATGAGAGGGATGGACTTATTGGTTGGCTGCGAAGTGAATTCGCAGCTGCCAATGCCATCATAGACTCCCTTTGTCACCATTTACGTGTTGTTGGTGATCCTGGAGAGTATGATATGGTCGTTGGGGCCATTCAGCAGAGGAGGTGTAATTGGAACCAGGTGCTGATGATGCAGCAATTCTTTTCTGTGGCTGATGTGGCATATGCGCTGCAGCAAGTGGCGTGGAGGAGGCAGCAGAGGCCTCTGGATCCAGTGAAAGTGGGTGCAAAGGAAGTTAGGAAAGCCGGTTCCGGATACCGGCATGGGCAGAGGTTTGAGCCTGTAAAGGAAGGTTATAATTCTACTGTAGAGTCTTATAGTCATGATGCAAATGTTGCAGTTACTGGAGGCACGGAGAAAGGGACTACAGTTGTTGAGAAGAGTGAAGAACATAAATCAGGTGGAAAGGTTGAGAAAGTGGGGGATAAAGGTTTAGCATCTGTTGAAGAGAAGAAAGGTAAATAATGGGTCAATCAGTTTGTATGTATTATAAATTTATTTGATTATGCTACAACTTTGTGAATCTTGGACTGAGTGACTGTTGATATTAACAGCGTTTTGTGTTCATTATAATCCTGGTAGTAGTGACATGAGAGCAACAATTTATAGAAAAGTCAGGGGAGATAATCAGATCATTTTATGCATGTGTTTGCATATAAAAAATTACAATTTTGATGAGTAAAGTAAAAATCTCTTATTTAATAAACATTGTGGAAAGGCTAGGTACTAGCAGGACTTAGTGTCAAACTGGAATATATGCAAAAGACATTTCATGGAAGACTCCCATTGTTGCTGACTAAAAATTCGAATGGTCAAATGTTAAAATTAAGGCTGTTTTTTTTGTTTGTTTCTTATGATCTGGTTCCTTCTGCTATCCAATTAATGGAAAGATATCATTAACACACAAGAAATGCCTGCAGTCTATTAACTTCTTTGCTCTCTTTCTTGTGTGAGCAGATGCTATAACAAAGCATCAAAGTGATGGCAGCTTGAAGAGCGCAAGGAGTACTGAAGGATCTTTGTCCAACTTAGAATCTGAAGCTGTTGTAAATGATGAATGTATATCTAATTCTAAAGGTTTTCTTCCTCCTGACAATGATGATAGTGAAGATATTATATATCTTGTTTAACTTAAAAGAGTTTAGGGCAGCAGACTATGCTAGTTGCATTGCATTCATGAAGTTTAGGAACCAAGAAAACAATATTTGAACTGTATCCCCCCCTTTTGTCATACAAATGCAATATTTATACTTAAAAGTTTGGGTGTGAGATAACAAAAATGTAGGTACTGACTCTTTTTTGATTTAGACCATACACTGAGAGTCAAATCTCATGCATTTATAAGATAGGAGTAGTATTTGTTTATCATCAATCCTTATATTTATAAATCAGTCTTCAATCTTGGATGTGAAGACATTTTTATTTTTATTATATTCTCTTGCTCTGTGTAACACATTGACACATGACCTTACCATTATTTAGCACTTATTTTTATATTTTTGAACATTTTAAAATTATTAATGTTAAAATGTTCTTTTATATTTATTTTTCTGTAAAATATCCTGTTACATTAAAGTTTCAATTTAACTTCTCAAATCTCAGCTATAATTACTTTTAAATTATTGATGTTAAAATGTTCTTTTACTTTGAAATTGATTCTTTTTATTTTTATTTTTTAGATTTGCTTGCTTTCCCTAAATATTTGTATTTTAGATTCATACTTTTTAGTTAAATGACACTTAACTCTTGTGAAATGTGTTTACAGAGAACGATTTACATTCTGTGCAAAATCAAAGTCAGAGCCAAAGTCTTTCTACCAAAGCAAAGACTTTTATTGGCAATGAAATGTTTGATGGGAAGACGGTAGGGTCCTTTAAAATATTTCTTCCTTTTTCTTGATGTCATTATTTCAGGATGGGTATATGCCTTCTCATAAGTTTGATTTTATTTTTCATCTATCTTTTATATTCTATATTTAAAGATGTACCTTTCTATTTTTTCACTTTTAGGTGAATGTGGTTGATGGACTAAAGTTTTATGACGATTTATTTGATAGCACTGAAGTTGCAAATCTTGTTTCACTGGTCAATGATCTAAGGGTTTCTGGAAAAAAAGGACAGTTACAAGGTAAATGTACTATCTGTGTTCTATCTTCAGACCGGAAGATTGTTGCTGCTTCCCTTTTTAAGAGTACTTGATTCATAGAAAATAGGTGTGGCCATATGCATGGCAGGCCCTTTGCTCATGTTCTTAAAGCTAGAGGTTTCTGTGTAAAAAGGTGTTTGACTTGTATCTATTTTTCTTTGGTTCATCTCAGTATTTGAATAGTCATGGACAGGGAATCAGCTTGCACTATTCTCGGTTAATAACAATGAGTAGTATATGAGTCATGAGTTCTAATATTAAATTTGCTCATGGTAAGTAATATGAATCATCGTATGTGTTTTTCCCTAGCCCAAAGGGGAGTGATCTCATAAATTGCAGTCAGGGGAGTAAGCTGGTTCTCCAATGGTATTTGTATGTGAGGATCAGATTCAAGAGGTGATGGATTGAGAGATTGCAGCAAACCTTGTGGCAGCTATATGTTTAGCCTTTTTGTATAACTTCCTTCCTTATCCTTAATCTTAGTCACTAATGTGTTCATTGGCCCCCTAATTATTGGGTTGAGCCCTTAGTCCAGAACAGTGCATTTCCTGATATTCGTCTTTTTCCTTACTATTGCTACCATTAATTTTATGTCTGTTCATGATTAAATATTTTTGAAGAGCCAAGAGAATGAATTAGTATACACAGGAATTGGACAATAAGGTTTGCTAGTGATAGACAAGGAGAAAAGGAGCAAAAAGAATGCGTATCACCCTATTACTGTATTTTATCCGACATCCGCATACTGGTTGATGCTCAATTTGATAACTGGGCACTTGTAATACATATATGCTGATGTTCAGATTGATTATTATATTTTATGTTCTCCTGCGGGGAAATGATTTTTGGTTTTGTTGTCACCATAGATCATGCAAACTTTTGTTTTTATTTTTAAAAAATGTATTGTTAGTTGCTGAATATCTTTTATAAGCAGGAAGTCAGGCATATATAGTTTCAAGAAGGCCCATGAAAGGGCATGGAAGGGAGATGATTCAGTTGGGTGTTCCAATTGCTGATGCCCCAGCAGAAGGGGAAAATATGACAGGAGCCTCCAAAGGCATGTTGTATTATGTGATTTTCTTTAGATACCAATCTACTATAGTTTACTAAAGTTTCGTATTTGCAATCTTTTACCACCCTTCTAATAATGGTTTTTTTTTTAACTTTTACTAATTGAATCTGGCAGATATGAATGTAGAAACTATTCCTTCCTTGTTTCAAGATATTATTGAGCGTATGGTTTCCTCGCAAGTAATGACTGTGAAGCCTGATTGCTGCATTGTGGATTTCTATAATGAGGTTGATTTTTCTATTCTACTTTTTACGAGAAAAGCTAGCAACACTACTTAACACATTTTTTTCATAACTCTATTATCAGGTGACATTCATGTGAGTCCTTTCAAAACCATATTTAGTAGGTTCCACATGTATTTTATCTAATAATTAATGGTGTGTTGAAAAGAGAATGGTAAACAATGTATTGCTAGCATTCTAAATTTTTATTTATTGGTATCAGATTTGTTAACCTGACCTGCTATCACAATTGTCTATTTGCCTATAGGGTGATCACTCACAACCCCACAGTTGGCCATCATGGTATGGAAGGCCTGTTTATATGCTTTTTCTGACTGAATGTGAAATGACTTTTGGAAGAGTGATTGCCTCAGAGCATCCTGGGGATTACAGGGGCAGTATCAAGCTTTCTCTAGTTCCTGGGTAATGCTTGTTAATCTTGTCTTTTACTATGATAATGCACCTGATATTTGTTCTATAATATTGTTTTTGAGAAATTACGATTAATGAGTGTAATTTGGATCTGGTGACCATGGTTATATGTAATGCACCTGAGAATTGTCTATTTTATACGGGTGACAAACTGACAATATTGGTCTTTTGTCATTAGTTTAACTTTACAATTAAAAGGTTTTCCACTATTATTTAATCTTATCACAAGGGGCCCTCTTTGTTTGTTAAGCGGGAGTCTATGGGACTTGAATGTTTTGGGCCATTCCATTCATGGAGGTGATTATTAAGTCGGAAAACCTTTGTAGGGCATGCTTACATTGCTTGTTGCTGTTATTAATTTTGGGAGTAGACTCTTGCAGCATTATGTGCGTTCTGCATTCTGCATTTTGGGTGTGCAGAATTCAGGGGAAAGCTACATGTTTTAATGTGTTACACTTGTACTACAATCTGCAAACCGTCTACCCATTATGCTGATTCTATACTTGATATCTGATATGCTTTTTGGCTTTGGCTATTATAGGTCCCTTCTGGTTATGCAAGGTAAATCCAGTGATTTTGCTAAGCATGCTCTTCCTTCCATACGCAAACAACGCATACTTGTTACCTTCACAAAGTCCCAACCAAGAAAGTCACTATCAAGTGATGCTCAACGGCTTGCCTCGGCAGTAGCATCTTCTCATTGGGGTCCACCCCCAAGCCGATCTCCCAATCATCTTCGTCATCACGTAGGCTCCAAGCATTACGCTACACTTCCAACAACTGGGGTACTGCCTGCTCCACCCATTCGACCACAAATGGCAGCTCCCGTTGGCATGCAACCA
The DNA here is from genome assembly GCA_007407185.1 of Glycine tomentella. Taxonomy (NCBI): domain Eukaryota; kingdom Viridiplantae; phylum Streptophyta; class Magnoliopsida; order Fabales; family Fabaceae; genus Glycine; species Glycine tomentella. The sequence goes on from PYAF01003877.1 coordinate 1,197,295, forward strand.
TTGTTTGTTGCTGCTCCAGTTGTACCTCCCATGCCATTTCCTGCACCTGTGCCAATCCCTGTCGGTTCTACTGGATGGGCAGCAGCACCTCCTCCAAGGCATCCTCCTCCTCGAGTCCCTGCTCCTGGAACAGGAGTCTTCCTACCTCCACCGGGCTCAGGTAATTCATCTCAACAGTTACCAGCAGGTACTTTGGGTGAAGTGAACCCAAGCACGGAAACTCCAACCATGCCGGAGAAGGAAAATGGGAAAATTAATTATAATAGCACAAGTGCTTCACCAAAAGGAAAAGTGCAAAAGCAAGAATGCAATGGGCATGCTGATGAAACTCAAGTTGAACCAGCTCTAGAGACACGGCAAGATATCAATGACAAAGCTGCACCAAGTCATTGAGCTGTACCATACTTATAGAGAGAGAGAGAGAGAGAGAGAGAGAGAGAGGAAAAGCTTATCACACGAACACGATAGGCTGTGAACTTAGCTTGAGTTTGAAGCAAATGTAAAGCGCGGCAACACGAGATATCATTATATACTGCAGGGGAGAACAAGGGAAGGAGGTAGAACTTTTGGTTCTCTCTGTAATCCTTTCTTTGCTCCATTCCTTTTTTGTTGTCAGAAAATATTAACTATTACAGGAAGGGAATCCCATTCTTAATTCTATTTTTGACCTTTCCTATCTTAATTATTTTATTTTAATTAATGCATCTTGCTGTTAATATTGATCTTGTGGTAGTGTGTGTATGTTTCAACTGGATTTGTTAAAACTAATTTAATGCATTCAAAGTGGCATGTTGAGACGGAATCAAGTAGAAGTTGGCGACATATTCTATTGAAAATGAGTAAATCAGCTTATTATAACATGTTCAGTCCCATTTGAAACATATCAATTAAACTATTTGTAATATTGCCCTACTATATTCCAAAAACCACTAAACATTATCATGTCCTAAACAAGAAGGAAATTGGACATCCAAACCTAAATTATCTGTCAAGGTTTGACAAACAAACCAGTCAACATTATTGAGCTCTAATGAATAAAAGCCAACTCTTGAAATCTTTGGAGGACGTTAAAGCTCTAATGAATAAAATTAGATTTCGTGCCTGTTCAATATATGAATTTATAAAATGATATATTAATTTTATATTGTGCAGTTTATTAATAATGATATTAAACAATTTGGTTATTTTAACAAGTAGATTAACATAATTTATTTTTAAAAGTACTAAACTATTATTCATGTATTTGGATACGAGAAATCAAATGTAGGCTTAAGATGTATTTGTAGTAAACAAACACTTTTTTTTTTTCCTACTCTCATATTTTTCATTCTCAACTTTCTTGCATCTATTAAGCAGATTCAGTTAAAGTTTGGTAAAAAAATGTAATTTTTAAGTGTACACAAGTAAGTAATTTTTAGAGTGATTCCATCAACAATGCTACAAGTTAAATTGTTTTTACTTAAAACATATATTTTTATCCTAAAAATGACCTTTTTTTTATTATTATTTATTTCATTAGTCTTATATACTGAGAAATGTAGAGCTAGAAGCAACATATTTAGATATAAACAATTTCCACAAAGCAAACAATGTAGAGCTAGAAATACCATATTTAGCTAACCAATTCGCGCAAATATTTCCTTTGCAATAAATACGTTGCAAACGCATAGTCAGTTTTGAGCTAAAAGTCTTCGAATTTGAAGTAAGATAGCTGAGTAGCAATGAAAAATACTTCATGTATCTATTATATCTATTGAATTTTATATTTTCTTTTATTTTAATTGTGCATCCAAAATTATTTTATCATGATTTTTTTTTATAATCATATTGAGGTTGAAAGTAATGATCTCATATTCAAATTTGATAACTATGTAGATCATATAATTTCTTTGTATTTGATGATAGGTTGGAAGTTAAGTTATATTTAATTTAAATATTCACAAGTTACCTAAAATATGTTTTAATATAAATTTAAATGAAATACACTAATTATATAAAAAATTATATTATCATTTAACTATAAATTATCATATGTTTAAAACTATCAATTTTAATTATAACTACTTTAACAATATATTTTATTTATTGATAACTAATTGAGAATATTTTTTTAGGATCATAGTATATTAAAATTAAACGTTTTTAATATAGCTTGTTAATTTTGATTTTTTTATATATATAAATATAAATATAAATTTTGCAGTTGAATAGCTGAATAGCTTAGCCCTAACCCGGGTAAGAAAGGTGGTTATAAAGTACGTGACAAAGTGGGACTGCGGAAGCAGTCAGCAATTACGCTTAGAGTAATGTACATGCGAACCCGATCCGTATGTAATAGTAACATTTGAAGAAACACAAACACACGACAGAGTTCTGTAGCAATGGCCGTGGTTGAGTTTGAACCTCAAAACCCCGCCTCTTCATACCCAACTTCCTCTCCCTCGATGAATGCAAAGTTAGTTTCTTTCTTTCATTCATTCTTTCTTTGCTCTTTCTTTTTTCTGATTCTGATTTTGGTGAAGGAATTGGAATTCATCCACAAGAGTAGCAGCACGGTGGGTTACAGACCCAATGTCTTCTCCACCACTCTCTCCCATCTCATTGCTACCAACTCTTCCCATTTCATCATTCCTTTTATACCCATCAGAGGAAGTTTTACAGCAAAACTTCATTATTACTTTCCCCCCACAATTTAACAATCATTTTCAATGAACTTTTTTTTTTTTTTTTCAAATTTGGTGGCAGAAAGGTTGAAAGACAAGTTAGAGGAGTTTTTCAAGTGTGAGTATGAGCTCTTCATTGAATTCACTGGTTTAATCAGGTCGGTTACCTTACATTACCTCACTTCAATTTTGGTTTTTATTCTCTATGAATAACCATTTTTACAACCTTGTTTGATGGTACTATGAATTAGTTGGAGCAGAGGAGCAAGCATTGGATGGCATAGTGATGATAACAGGCCCTACCTCAAACAGCGCCACTTCTCCGTGAGTATTATTATTCAACCGATCAACCCCTTTTTAAGATATTGAACTCTTTTTATATTATACACTATTGATTACAGCTTTTTTCTCCCTTTTGGTAATACCATGAAAGGCAGTACGCTATTTGAATACTTATGGCAAGGATTTCAGTGGTGGACTCTTTCACTTCCAGGATGGTGAGCCCAAGTCAGTTGTGCCAAAAGCCGCAGTGAGTTTTCCCTCTTTTCTTAAATGTAATTTAATCTGCTGTTAACATTCTCGCAGTGGCATAATATGTTCTGTAAATTTTGTTATTGAACTATAATATGTTCATTTATCATTCAAAGTAGGAAATGAACAGTCTTTCACTATGTTTATCTTTTTTTTAACTTGAGGATGATAGGTTTTTATTTCAGGATGTTGTGATGTACACTGCTGATGACCGTAACATTCATTCTGTTGATGAGGTATATTCAAATGCTCTCTTTTTCTTTTGTGTGTCTATTTATTTACTTGGTTGTACATGTTCAACTTTAATACTAAATCAGAATTGAATCTTTATTGCGTCCTCCCTAACTCCGGAGTCCAAGAAAAGGAATTCTTTGTTAACTAACATGATTTGGCTTCTTATATTGATTATTGTTCCTCTCATCAATCAGCGTTAATCAAAAGCTGATCTTCATTATTGTCATGCCAACAATTCATTTCCCTAATTCAAGCGTGATTCATTTCCCTTAATCATAAACAGTGTATAAATATGTTGTACATCATGCATAACATAGATAAGAAATTATTCTATCCGTTTCAAATGAGTGCAAAGAGTAAGTAGGCTTCTATTATCTATATTTACCTTTTATTTTATTTAAAAAATTTATTGCATTTTTTATTTTAAATTTTCAACAAATATGATAATAGAGTATAGACCTTTCTGTTTCATTTGGACAAAATATGCGGACAGGAAACTTTCATCTGTTCTATTGATTATCAATAGAGATTGAATAGATTTTGAGACTGATGTAGGTAACAGTTGTAAATAATTTTTTGAAGGACTAAATTGATATGAAATCATTCGAGCGAAAGATAGTTCACTCATCAATAAATATATGTCCGTCTTAAATTTTTCTGATATGAAGTTATCTTTTTGCAGATAGCTGAGGGTGAAAGGCTCACACTTGCTTTATGGTTCAGTCGTGATGGCTCCCATGATGAGGATATGAAGCTCATTTCTCTTCTTTCACAACACCTGCTACATGAGAACATGGCTGATTCATACCTGCCTTTGCCAGCATCCAGTAATATGTACTGGTTTTCTAAGGACCAAGCTTCCGATTATCAGTTCGGTTTTAATATATCCTGGGCTAGACTGCATGTTCTTGGTACAACATATATATTTCTCAAGACAGTAGCTGTGAGTCCGATGTCTTTGAATTACTGGTAAAGCCAGTGCGTTTAGTGAGGGATAATGAGTTGCTAGACCAGGAATTTGTCAATATTATGCATGCACTTCAGGTATTTTAAACAATCCTATCTAAGTTTTTCCCCGCTGTTAATGTTAAAAGGTCAAGTGTATAACAAATGCACGTAAATATACATTGAAAGCCTATAAGAAGTGACCATGATTTTCAGTCTCCTTTTTCACCCTTTACAAAAAGCAGGTTTATAAATGCCACTGGTACTCAATCTTTTGTTGTGCTTGGAAAAACTGCCAAAGCAAAACTAAACTAACTAGAAATTTAGTTTTCCACTTTTTCCAATGGGGAGAATGCTGTTTCCGATGTTAGATATTATTATTATTTTTAAAAGGTGAGATTCGTGAAGACAAAGAGATAATGATAAGTTTAGCAGATTTGATTAATGAAAACTATCAAGAGTTATGTGTAGAACAATCGGACCACCCATCAATACATATGTGGGAAATTCTTGCTATTTAATATATGGAGAATACTTTCTAAAACTAAAAGTATAGGTTAACTGCCAGCCTGAGTACATTACATCAACTAGGATTTTGTAGTTTCTATATCTCGATTGTAAGAATAGTACTTAAATGTAGCACATATTTTTGGACTTTTGTTGTCAAATTTGTTTGGATGTGTTTCTTTTGTTGTTAGTAACTCTATTTCAGCACGAGAATAGAAGGGATCTTAAAAAGTTAAACTGGGTCCCCCAAGTTTCTTTAAGAGACTTAAAAATAGATGTACCTTTTCTCTTTTATTTGCATTTTATGATTTAATATGGTTCCTTCATTTTTCTTGAACTGCATTTACTACTGTTGTTTGTGCATCAATGATTTCTTGCAATTTATAATCTTGATTGCTTTTGGAAAAGTTTCTGCAACTACTCTGATTCATGTTCTTTGCTTGAACAGGTTGTCCATTTCTATTGTTGGAAAGGATCAGCTTTACTGAACAAGATGTCAAATATAGACTCTTAAGGTACTAAAAGTGACAGAGGTAATCAGTGGTCTGAATTCTGTACTTTTGAATGATAATGATTTTGCATCCAAAGTTTTCTGTAATATGCCTTCGGAAGAAAAGGGATGCATTTGCTTTGACTGGTCAGAAGTGCTGGCTGCAGTTGCTGCTTGGGAAGATTATGCGTCGAACTTAAGCAAACAAATTCATTTACAGTTGCCTTAATGGAGAATGCATGAATCTATATATAATGTGCAATTAGAGGGAGTAGTATTTGTGATCAACAATTCCAAGAAAAACTAACCACCTACAAATTGTGCTTGGGTTAAAAATTTGGAGAAAAGCTCTGGTGAAACAACTAAAAAGTAGTTTGTGAAGGGTTGCTTTGATAGCATTATTCAAGTTAATGTGCTTTGGGAAAGTTTTAACTTTTAAGGCGAAGCTTCTTGGGTAGAAATGAGAAATGCGACTAACGGATATCTCGAGATTTATCATAAATGTAAGTGTTATGCATACTTGGTGAAGATTGGGTTGCCATGCTAAGTGGAGCACTCATGATTTTTCTGCATCAATACTAGGTTGCAAATACTACAATGTACTGTATGCCTTTGTTTCTCAAACTTTGGTAGCACGAGTTTGGGTGCAATATTACAGCTATTGCAAGGCCATTAGGACTTCTCTAAACTTTCTTTTCTCTTACTTTGTTACAAATAGTACATTTTTAAAGTTGCCCTATTTGCCAGCCATAGGGACCTCCATTTTCATAACATAGAGCTGGTAATGTGTGTACTTTAGCTTATTATATCCAGGCTGCTACGTTACGGTCTTTGGCTATGCTCCATGTATGCAAAACTTTGCCAAAAGCATCATAAAATATGATATATGCAGTGCTTTTGGTGATCTGCATAGACATGAATCCTTGCCCATCATAATACAACTTCAGTTCTTCCAGTTTCCATGGCTTGACATCGCCCGACCATGCCCTGGATCCCCCTCCACTTGTTATAAAGTGAATTCCACTAGATTGTTTATGCAAACCACAAAAGCTTTAATGTCAGAACAGTGACGATGTTGAAGCTAACCATTTAAGAGTAAGATATATGCTTACTTATTGTTGTCAATTATGTGCTGCAAGCAGTGGTCATGTCCATTTATGTATGCATCAACATTGTTTGCCTGGACCAATAATGAAGAAACTAACTGGTCAGAAATTGTAAAATTTCCATGCAATCATTTCAACAATTATAAAGGAATTGAAGATTTAATATGGTCTCAGGCTCTAAGCTAATTGTTTTAATATGGATGCAATGTAATTGTCATACTAAAAACACGAAGAATCTTAAATACGAGTAATTAACGTATTAATTTGAGAATGTGATGTGATTACCTCTAAGATGGGAACAAGTAGCTGTTTAAGATCTTCGGTGCTACCATGATGCCCAGCACTATTGATGGTATGATGACCTACCACCATCTTCCATTTTGCTTTTGACTGAGCCAAAGCTGAATCAACATCCTACAGAAAGATAGATGCCAAGAACAGTCCATAATTTCCCTCCTTTTAATGTGCAATTAAAATGAAAGATGTATAAATGCAAATTTAAGTCTTTGATATCTTGGTAAGAAGTTTTGACTTGTTAAAATGATGTTACATTTTCCAAGACCATGTCATAATTTTCAATCGCTAATTTATTTTAAGAAATTAAATACTAAAATAGCCGCTTATTTTATTTTAGAATAGTTTTTGGAACTCACTAGACATTATTTCTTGACAAAAGTCAACAAATTTGAATTTGTAAATTGTGACCAACCTTCAAGAGTTCTGAAAGGTAAGCTAGGCGAGGAAGCACGCCTTCCCAGTCATAGGTATGTTCTCCTGGGTTCGTGAAATACTTCTCGACAAATGGAGTCGTATCCACAAAGAAAAATTCCACAATTTCTACACAAATTAGGGGCAAAAACACAATTTTATAAGGTTTAATTCAACAAATGAATACTTTTACTATTATGTAATCCTCACAAAACATTACAACATCAATTACATTATTAACAACAACAATAAAATCTTATCACATTAAGTGAGATTAACTACATGAATCACACAATATTATTTAATACGGTCAAAATTCAAAATTTCAAAAAAAAATCTGTTGTGAATAATTCATGTTAAGTACGATGGATTTCAAAAATCAATTACATTATTTTATTTAAAATATTATTTCTTAAAATACAAATGTGTAAATTATACCTCCATCGAGAATAAAAGATCTCATGCAAAGCCATCTGCTATCTTTTTGTTTTAGAATTGGACTTAGTTGTGCCTCAACATCACCTCTGTAGTCATGGTTACCCAGAACTGCCACAGTAAAAAAAGGAAGATATATCAATTTCTTAATTAGAAAATAATTTTATAAAATTGGCACACCAAACACTATGGTTAAAGTATTTGTAGTATTAACATACCAGTGTACCATGTCTTTTGCAAGCTGGGGGCAGTGTACATGTCGATGAAAGACTGGTAAAATGCTGGATCATGAACCCCTTTTAGCCCATCATCGTAAAAATTGTCACCAGTGGAGATCACAAAATCTATATCTAGTTTCTCCCCCACAATTCCCATCTATAAAAAGCAATAAAGAGAAATTACTCGCTCGATACACCCAAAAGAAAAGAGAAAAAATATCATACTACCAACTTAAAAATTAAATTAGAATGTTATCACGAACTAAGTGATATTTGATCAATTCCCATCTAAATTAGACTTCACTTGTTATTCGATCAATCCTAGGCTAACGAGGGATGGAATGAGAAAGATTATAAAAACAAAATAATAAATATAGTAATTGATGTGATAACAAAATAAGAAAGAAAAACTGAAATATACTGAATGCATGTTAATAATGACCTGTTAAAGCTAAGAGAAAAAGTGAATGTATATATTAATTAATAAACCCGTAAATTAAAGCTAAGAGGTGAATGGTTGAAAATGTATCAACATCTATGCGAAGCATGTGGAATATGCCAGACTTATATATGTTTGATGAAATATATTAACATAAAAGAAATAATAAATCAAGTCAATTTAAAATGATTTAACCATATCAATTCGAGAATATATCGGTTTGTTTAAATTTATTTGTTAAAATAAATGTTTATTTTAATAAAATAAATAGTTTTATATTTTTTAGTGTATTTGTCTGAATTATTTCTGTTTTAGAGAATAGTTTTCTATTTATTTTAAGAATATTTTATTTATATTTTAAAAATTATTTATTATAATTTTTTTAAAATTTTAAACAAACTCATTCATCATATAGAAACTTATTAATCGAATGAATTGATTTTTCTCGTCAATTCTGCAAATGCTATTAGTTTCTGTACATAATTCGACTATACATACGGATAATAGATTAACTACAACCTTTTGTTTGAACATACTGAAAATTAGGGATGGAAATAGGCCAGACCGCCTATCAGGGCCTTTGACCTGGCTTGTTTAAGGCCTGACCTAACTTAGCTTGTTTATTATAAAGGTTAGGCTTAGGCCTTTTGAAAAGCCTATTTAAATAAAAAGGCTGGGCTCAAGCTTTACAAAAAGTCTGTTAGGCCTGTCAGGCTAGCCTATATATATATATAGATATTAAAATTAAAAAGATATAAATCAATCTTTTTTTTAAAAAAAATAAAATAAGATAAGATAAAATCTAAATATCATATCTTACTTAAATGATAAAATATAAAATAGGAAATTTCAAATCTTTGTAGTAGGTTTGTAAAAAAGCATATATATATATATATTAAAACTAAAAAAATATAAATTAATCTTTATTTGAGTTTGTTGTGATTAGTGAATTTTAATCTCATATTAGAGTGCTTTAATTAATTTTAATTTTTTTAACGCACAAATTAAAAGGAAAGAATGTCAATATGTGTATTTCTTTATATTAAATTAAAAGAAGTTTCACTAATATATAATATTTATTGTAAAATAGACTTTTTAATAGGCTCATAGGCCAATCTAGACTTTTAAATAGGCTAGGCCAAGCCTAAAAAAGAAACCTATAACAAATAAATAGGCTAGACCAGACTTGATGTTTTTAAACTAGGCTAAGGTTAGGCCTAACCAAGCCTGGCCTATTTTCATCCCTGCTGAAAATACAAAACTGCACTCCGTGTAGTTAGCATCATCATTGCTTTTAGTCTTAAACTGGGGTTATACTTATGTGATTTTAACTAAATACACATCATTAGAAATTTAGACATTGGGTAAGAGCAATTTTTCATGTGAACTAACCGACACATGTTATGTGCAGTTACATGCAAATTCATTGTGCAGAAGCAGAACAATATATATTCGATTATCATTAAATTATGCTTTGTATTATTATCTATTATATATGACAATGAGATTCATAACTTTCTAACAACTTTGTCTAAGAAAGAATGAAAATATAAAAGAGGGAGATTAGGCTAAAATTAAACCTGATTGGCGACCAAAGATTGATTGTAGGTTCCTTTTCTTCCCCAATCTCCAAGGACCAATATATTAAGAGATTGTTGTTTTCTTGGAGGGTGTTTGAATCTTGGAAGTTCGGCAATAGAAGGAGTTACCAATAAGCAAAACATACCAACTACAAGTATAACAGGGAATACCATGCGTTGGTTTAAAGATGAAGCCATGGTTTAATTTTAAGGACCTGCAAGTTCTCCAACCCAGAGGGAGATTTAGAGAGAGGGAGAGATAGAAAGACTGCACTTTATGAGAGAAGATAGTATATATATATATATATATATATATATATATAAATTTGAACTTAATAAATATTTTTACCAAAATCTGTAAATGTCACATACCAATATCAAGATGATCCCAGTAAATTTCAGGTCTTACACACCTATTCACTATGTGAGTAAATAATAGTGTGAATGAATGTGAAGAAATATATAAAAAGATTAAATAGAACTTGTATCTATAAGGTGAAGTATGAGTCCGGAATTGATAATTAATCTGTTGATAAGATAAATAAATAATTAATTTGTTGATAGTATGTTGTAAATAAGTAACAACTTGTATATATTATGATATTTTGTAGGAAATAAAGTGGTTATACATATTTAAATAAATAAGTGTAATAGATAATCTAATATTTATTAGAAGATAAAGTGATTATATTAAATAAATAAATGTAACAAATAATTCATTGATTAGATGTATAATGACCTCATATTAATGATAAGTATATTTTTCCAATTTTGTGTCGTACAATAAATAATAGTTTTTTTTTAAGATAGGAGTAATAAATAATAGTTTAAACTATATATTTTATACAAGACATATACGCTACTGTTAATTTATAATGCTATGAAATTAATATAAAATTATTAAAAATATGTAGACTGAATTAATATCATTATTTATATAAAATAATATTCTATTTCTCATATACAACAATTGATATTTTAATTATTTTATTTATAATAATTTTTTCCTAGTAAATCTTAATCAAACTAAAAATACTGCATAAAAATAAAATTAATTAAAAAAAGAAGTTGTACGCGCGAAAAGATGTATTTTAACGTAAATAATAATCCAAACATAGACAATCTTCGTCCTACCAAAAGAACTAGCGAACACGATTCTTAATACATGAAACTTCTGATGGTAGTCTTTTATACCAACAGTACAACCCATATTCCTATTTCCCGTTTCCTTCGGAAGAAAGAGAGGGGGAAAATATATTTTTTTAAGTAATTAAATATTTGTTGTAGATATTTAGTTTTAATTTTTAGAACATCTATAATGCATAATTATTGAATTAGATAGTTTATCTTAATTTTGTAAATTTTACAATTTCAAATAAATTTAAATATTTTAGGGTTATTCCAATACTGAAGTTACTAAAATGATTATTTGATATAATTTTACTGATCCTGATACTTATATAAGCAATTTAATATTATCTACTTCAATAAATAAAAAAATTAAACAACTCATATAAGTCCCACTTGAAAATGCTCGGACGGTTAAATTAAAATTCGTAAACACACGAAAACTTCTAAAAACTTTAATTTGTTTCAAGGCTTTATTTTTAATTTTTAATTTAATATTAAGCCAATGATATGTGAATATATATTGTTTATGCAAATAATTTTAACTAGTCAACTTATTACATGTCACAGGAGTCAAATTAAACTTGCAGGTGTTCCATTTGTGGATGACATTGCCGAAGACATCAAAGAAAGCTATTTGAAGCTGAGTTTGAGAAATATGCACAGACATGAAGCCTTGGCCGTCGTAGTAAAACTTCATCGCATCTCCTTTGCTCTGTTTCGTGTCACCTCTCCATGCCTTCGATCCACCACCACTTGTAAAAAATTGAACTGAACTGCATTTTCATTTATTTTATATATCAATCAGTAATAATTTTGACCATTTTTTTTGGCCTATAAAAGTTCATCACTGTTTTTTTAAAACCAATTTAGAGCTTTTTTACAAACAATTTACTAAAAATATGCACACAAAAAATTGTTTATTAGTTTCGAATAGTTTTTATCGCCTGACAGCCCATTTTATTATTATTTTTTTAACATGTGTGTTTGCTTTTATTAGTTTGGAATTAAAAAGAAAAAAAAAAAAACTGTAGCAACAAATGTTACGTACGTTTAACTTGAGTTTTACCTTGTATATGTGAAACTTGAAGGACACCAAACACAACGTAAGGATAGTTACATTCCTGCCTTAATTAAACGAAATCAATAAAGAAAAAAAAAACATCGAGCAAGTTGGCATTGGCAAAACCTCAGATAATTTTGTCTTTGCACAAAACAAAACATGTTTCGCATGTTGAGGCAAAACCAACTCAAATTTTGGCTGGTGTCACACGCTCACCCTCTCACTTTTGTTGAGACAAAACTAACCTGAATTTGGCTGTGCCACACGCTCACCCTCTCACCTTGACACTATGTTTGGTAGAGAGGAGTGAAACATGTTTCAAACTGTGCCTTTGAAAATGTTCGTTTATTTAAAATCTCATTAATATACTATTAGTGCGTCTGGCAGAGCAAAAAAAATAAAAATTAATACGTCTGTTATATATATTTTCTTCTTAAATAACGTTTTGGTCCTATAAATAAGTTATTTTTTTATTTTAGTTATTTTTAAAGGTTTTTGTTTTAATTTAATTTTTGTAATTTTATTTTAATTTTTGTCATCAAGTAATAACATTAATTAAGAATATACTAATAATATTGATAACATATTGGCTTACACATCATAAAAAATCTATTAAAACAGTTTCATATGTAAAAAAAATTGTAATTTTCGATAAAATTCTCACACATTTAAAACAATTAATAACATCAAAATAATTAATAAAAAATTTAAAAACACACTTTAACGCTTAGGCTAAACTGCCCTGTATTCTGCAATGTCTCGTTCAAGTTTTGGATATCAAAGATGCAAAATGCATATGTGCATGCGTGGCATTTATTGTTGCTTGGTTTCAGATATATAAATGGAGAAGTTGTTTACCTGTCAAGGCTACTTATATGTTCCAAGCAGTGATCGTGTCCGTTTATGTACAAATCGACATTATTTGCCTGCAAATTTGTTTAAACGTTTGAAATACAACCTCAGGCCATTAATTTGGAACTCATAAGTATTTTTTTTTTCACAATTAGATGTCACTTTATTATATTTAACAAGACATTAATTAACTAAGTGGGATACCTTAAGAAGTGGGAGAAAATGTATTAAAAGTTCTTGGGTGTCTCCATGATGCCCAATGCTTTTGATTGTATGATGGCCAATCACTACCTTCCATGTTGCTGTTGATTGTCTTAGGGCCAAATCCACGTCCTTATCAAAGCAATGCCAATTGTCAAATATAAATAAGACGATTTTCCTTCTTCAGTTGAAGATAACACTTAATTAAAACGATATAGTATTAGGTTTATTTAAGTTTGTAATGGAAATTATACCTGGCAATTCCAAATGTCAAGTATATGTATTTATGCCTTTAGAAAGAAGTTTGACTTCTACTCATAATTAAATAAAATTAAATAATAAAACTATTTTCAATCACGATCTAATATATATTTTGCCACTTTCATTTTCTTGTGAAGAAATAAGTTCCCATTCGACCGATAAATATATATCTAGAATTATCTACATCTACATATGATAAGAAAGGATATCAAATATACGATACGAAGGCTTCTTCACATTTAAATGTTTTGTTATGAATTTATATATATTAATTATTATTTTTAAATTCATAATAAAATTACCTTGAGAAGGTTAGAAATGTAACGCTTCCTGGGTAGTATGCCTCTCCAATCGTAGCTATGGCCTTTATTCTCAATGAAGTATTTATCAACAAAAGGAGTTGTGTCTACAAAAAAGAACTCTACATTTTCTGCCACCAAATAAAGCAAAAGTATATCAATAAATACGAATATAATTTTTTGTATCTCTCTTTTTGTTTTATATATCTTTAACTCCATTCCACTTTAAGATGGACGTTAATCAGAAATTTCAAAAAATATTAGTATTATAAAATTACCATTTAAAGGATTTGATTGATTTATTTATTTTCATTTAAGGGTTTGATAATTAATTACCTCATTTACCTGAATTGACGGTATATGATCTGAAGCACACCCATCTATTGTCTCTGTATCTAAGGACAGGGCTTATCTGTGCCTTGGCATTTCCCCTGTAATCATGATTTCCCAAAACTTCACAAAACCAAGGGTTAAAAAAAAGTATCAAATTATTTTTTTGCTTAAATAAATTTTTAGTTCATGTAATTTAAAGTCTTCTTTTTCATACTTTAATTTCATCCTTGTAAAAAATTAATTTTAGTTTTTTTTTAATTATAGTTGTTCTATTTTCTAACTATTTTTTTACTATTCAAAGTTTTATTTAAATTGATTTAATGAAAAAAATAAAATAAACATAATTTACAATGACTGAAACTAAAATTTATTTTGCGATGATAAAAAAAAAACTATATAATCAAAAAATATATTTAAGCTTATATTTTTAATCAATTTCAAGAAAGACACGTCTATGATTTTGTTTTATTCTTTTGTTTTGCTTCCTTCCATCATAATCTCTATAATTATAAAGTCCTACTTAAAATTAATGTTGCTTACCGTTGTACCATTTCTTCTGCAAGCTAGGTGCCGTGTAGATTTTGGTGAATGATTCTTCAAAGGATGGATCATACTCTCCGGTTAATCCATTGTCGTAGAAGTTATCCCCAGTTGATATCACAAAATCAATGTCCAATTTCTCTCCTATTACGCCCATCTACATGCAAAATGTTTAAAATGTAATTGATATGTATATAAAATATTTCTTCGAATTCACGAAACAAAATCTAATCAAATGACTTTTGTGGTATTTGAAGGCAATCAAAATCTAATATTTTATATCTTTACTCAGAATAGTGGAATTCAAGAACTATAGCCAGATTTCTGTTTTCCATACTGTCATAGTATGTATGTGTATATATATATATATATATATATATATATATATATATATATATAAATTGTGAGTTAAAATTTAATAGTTTTTCTTTTTAATTTAAGATAAGAAATGAGGATATTCGAAGAAAGGTATAAGTGGTACCATTATGTGAAAAGATGGGAGAACATAAATTGAGGTAGTTTGGACACATTATGAGACGATAATTTGGACACATTATAAGACGATCATTGGATACTCTCGTAAGAATAAAAGTTTGTTACAAAAAACTCGACACAAAGAGAGGTAGAAGTATGTCTTAGGACAAAGTAGAAAAAAGTTTTAAGTTTGGTGAAGGGTTAAATCCATGAGTAGTTATATGTTCTAGTCATTTTCTTATTTTAGTTATTTTTCTCTTCTTTTTTCTCTTTTTCCTTTTATCTTTTTTTTTTTCTTTTTGTCTTATTTCCACTTTTTTTTCTTCTCTTTCTTTTCTCTTTTTATCTCATTCATGATTTATCATTGAATTCATTTATTACTGATTCTAATTAATTTGGATTAAATGTATTGTTGATGTTGATATTAACTATTTGTATAAATAATAATTTTTATTCATAGAATAAGGACAGTGTGTCGGTGGTGTTTGCAGCTTTATGAAGTGAAAGTCCTTGACTATCTGCATAAATTAGATTATCTTGTGCTGTTTCTCCAACTCCAACAGGAAAAACAACTGAGGAAAGAGAATAAAACATAGGATCTAGAATTCTAGATCATGCACGCAGTGTGTCTGTTTGTGTGTGTAAATATATATATATATATATATATATATATATATATATATATATATAATCATGTATTGATATTGATAATTAAAAATAAAATTAATTAGCAATTACAAAATCATTTGAAAAATTATGTAGAAATATCTTTTATTGTTAAATATGTAATAATTTATAGAGTTTTTTTACTCAAACATAAATATATACAATTGTCTTGTAACCGAATTCAAATTAAAAATGGAGTATATATATATGTTTTAACATAGACTCATGGAATGGTAGGAGAAGTGAGAATTAGAGAGAAGAAGGAGAAATGGAAATAAAATTGATGTTAGATTGTTAATTACCTGAAAAGCGACAAGAGATTGGTTATCAGCACCTTTTCTACCCCAGTCTCCGACCACCAAGAAGCTTAGAGACCCATCAGCTTTGGGTGCATGTTCCAGACTCTCAAGCTTTGCTTTCGAAGAAGAAATAAAACAACACAATGTAAGAAATATCGCAACGATGTTACAACTGGGTTTGCTTCTATGAGTGCCCATGCTTAGGCTCTAGAAAGTAGAAACGATGGTAGAGGAATAAGCTTTTCTTAACGTTTGAGTGATGATATGGTAAACGTGTCTCAATGAAGAGACAGACAATTATTAAGAAGAAAAAGAAAAAGGAATGGACAAAATTGTACTAACGGCGTAAATAATCTTATATTACCACACATGTCGTAGCCATGTGCCCAACTGCCCATGTACTCCAAGTGGGTGGCCTCCAGCTACTAATTAGACCAAAAGTAAATAAACTAGTTTAGTTGAGTTTTAGATTGTAATTGTTCTTGTTTTCGTAGGTAGCTTTTATTTTTTTGTTGGTAAGTTCTTGTTTTGTAATAAACGTATATCACGTGTATGAATTATTTTCTTGCATTATTAAAATTAGCCAATTAAGAGAAAGAGAGATATTATTTGTCTCTCTTTATTTAAAAAAAAAACATAAAATAAAAGAAACGGTAACTGAAGTCAGAAATAAAGGAGGTTAAATTAGGAGTGTTGATAGCCTGGATTAAATCAAGTTTGACTAAATTTATTACTATTTCAATCTAAATTGTAAAAGTTGGATTGAGTAAAGTTAATCCAAACTAAACAAATCCACGGTTTGGTTTTGTTGATTTTAACACTTCATAACGGTTTAAAATGTTAATTTTAACGGTTAAAAAGTAAAAGAAAAATTATGGCAATTAAAAAAATTATTACAAAGTATTAATTTATTATGTAAGATGAAGAGATATTAAAAAGATAAATTTATTAAATTTTAAAAATAAAAAACATTTTTAAATTTAAATTTTTAAAAAAATATACACTTATATTTAAGGACTAAACAGTAATTACTCAGACATTAACTAGTGACAAATTAGAACTTTGTGGTCCCTGTAAGGCTGTAACGCTCCATGGGTCAAACGACTAAACTTCTGGATAGGCCATGATGGTGGACGGCAGCAGTGGAAGCTTGGCTCAATAAGAGTCCATCTTTTATTTATAGTAGACCTCACAATATAAAGGGAAACTTTCGGCAGCAAGTGGTGTCCAATCCTGTTGCCCACAAAAAAGGAAACTCACAACTACCATTGTTGGGGTTTGGGTTTTTGAGCATGCTCTCTTTTGCTTCGCCATTGTCATGGCTGTTACTTCCTGCTCCTCCAAGTTGCTTTCTGCATCCTTTCTGGAATGTTTTTATTTTTCCTTCTGGATCGATCATTCTAGAAGCCAAAAAAGGAGTGCTTTCTGGATTGACCATTCCAGAAGCCATAAAGGAGGTGCAGGAAGCAATATTCCATTGTCATTTGGCAAGTTTGCATGTGTAAACGTTTCACAAGGAGGAACCCAATTTTAAGGACCAAATAGTCAAATGCTTTGTGGCCCAATATGTAAGTAAAATAAATACTAAAAATATGCTATACACCAAAAAAATACCAAAAATAAACGTAGCATATGCTATTTCCCATTGAGAAATCCATTCTTCTACCACAATTATTTTTTTATGAGAAAATGTAAGTCGAACTTTGTGTATAAAGAAATGAATAAACCCCATTTCATTTGATTAAAAAAATAATAATATGTAATTATATATGCCTCTTTTTTTATGGATCATTAGGTTGATTCACTTGATTGTATAGACTTGCAGTACCGTTTTCTAAACTGTGTAAGTTCTATATGCAATGCAATGATCGATTCTCAAGTAGTCAGTCAATCAATCAAAGAACTATAAATATATAAATATCAAGAACCCATTATCCACTGGCATCATCAACACTGAAACTTCTATCAAAAGCATAATCCACAAAACTGTAGAGAGGAAAGACCCGTTCCCCATGCTTCTCAAATCCATCCAATTCTTCCTTAGCCTTTGCTCTGAGCTCTTCAGCTTTTTCTATTGCCTTTTCAACTCCATAAACCTCTGCATAACTCTTACCCTTGTTTTTCCCGTCACCATCTCCCTCAACTTTCAATCTCTCTTCTATGATATCATCCACAACTGCATACAATACCCCAACAGCTCTCCCATACCTCCTCAGTCTTTCTATCTCATCATCTTCAGCTCCAGCCAAGAATCCTCCACACACTGCAGAAGACTCCCCCATTTCACCAAACTTTTTTTCTTGTATAAATTCAACTGCATTGGGTCCTCCTTCAAGGTCCAGGAACTGCCCTGCAGCCATTCCAGTGGATCCTACAGAGCGGGCTATCTCAGCAATCACACGAAGGAGGTGCGACTCAGGCACAAGGTCTGATGGAGTCTGTGAAACAATGTGTCGAAATCCAAGAGGAAAGAGTGCATCGCCCGCAAGAATTGCCATGTCAACACCATAGATGGTATGGTTTGAAGGCTGACCACGGCGTGAGGGGGAGTCATCCATGCAGGGAAGATCATCGTGTATCAATGAAGCCGCATGCACCTGATTTCAACAGTAATATAAGATTAATAATATATTTATAACCATGTATGTTTAAAATACTCAAACACATTCAGTTTATTGTCATTATTTTTTTAGTGAGGTAAATATCATTACTTCATAAGACTATTTTGTAGCCCGTCAGGAGTTCAAAGCATACCGATCCAGAGAATCTATTTTGTTAAAGAACATTGTAAATTGCAAATGAAGGTATTATTAAAACTAAAGATTCTTAATAGTTCCTCTAAAGGTCAACGTAGGTACCGTATGATGCAAATACAGGTAGCTGAAGATGGAAACCAAAACACTTAGTTACCTGAACAACACAACACTCTTACAACTAAACACATATTTAAAGTTATTCTAAAAATAAAAAGAGGAGGGAATCAGGATCAGGTTTATTTGACTGATAAAGTCTAGTAGCTCTATAATAAAAAGAAAATTGTGACAATGATAAACCAATCTCTCTCAAATGTCTCAGGTCTTAACATCAATAATCAAAATAAAAAAAGAATTAAAATACAATAAGAGGGTAGAGAAAGAAGAATACCATTTCAAGGGCACAGGCAGTGGGAAAGGCGGCAAGGCGGCTGCCACCAAAGAGTTCACAAGCAGAGATGCACATAACAGGTGGGGCTCGCTTGGCACCTTTGGCAAGGACTGAATACCTCATAGCTTCATATATCTGCGGAGGAAACTGAACCGGGATAGCTTCGTCCAGCTTCTGATTGATCTGCACTATTAGGTTGGCCCAGTATGTCTTCAAATCAAAGTCAGCAGCTTTTGATCTAGTGGAAACCGAAGAAGGAAAAGACGCGGCAGTAGAGCAGCGAACTCGAAACTTCAAGTTTGTGGGCTTTGGGAGGCGGCAGATGTGAGAAGAGGGCAATGTTGCAAAAGCAAACGGAGCCATCCTCAACTACTCTAAAATATGGAAAATGGATACATAAAACATGAATTCAATGTTATCCCTAGTAAGTAGTAACCTTAATATCCATTCCACCAAGCAACTAGTGGGCATGAAATTTTCATAAACACAGAGCATTTGTTCATTCTAATTTAAGACACAAACAAACACACGGAGTAAAGCACATCAATTAACATGCAAGACAACTCAAACTCAAACTCAAACTCAAAGAACAAAGTCCGCGTCATCAACAATTTCCTATTTCAACCTCAGAATCTGTAATCTTCAAGGTCAAATATTTATATGATAAGCCAAATAATTAAACACCAACCACCCAAAATACTAAATTCAGTAAATTGCACAAAATAGAAGTTTTTCTTCTTCTTTAAAAAAAGAAAAAAAGAAAAAAGATTACCAATAATTAAATCGCAAGAGTGAAGGTGTGATTCAGATCCGGCAATTGGGGGAGAGAGAGGTATGAAATTGGATGCGAGTGATTTGGTCGATTGCGATAGATAAGGTTATGGTATGGTACAGTGTGGGCCGAATGCGGATTTTCCAAGTGATAGTGATAACTGATAAGGTGGGTTTACTATTGGTTCTTCAGTGCTTCTTCCATGTCGATGGACTTGGATTGGTTTGGCATTTGGAGGACATACTTTTTTCTAGCTTCATTATTAATATTTTTTTTAAAATGGGTATTTTAGTTTATGAATTTCATAGGATAAATGTCTCATTTTATATAATTAAACTTTGTAATAAATAAATAATTTTTAAATATAAACTATATGATAATTAAAATTTATAATCAGTGATTTGAATATATTAGTTATATTTCAAAATTTATAATAAATCATTTAAATCTTGGATATAAGGTTATTTTTAATTATTTGTAATTTTTAAAAATATTTTAATCATAAACTAATACATATTTTGCCACTTTCGTTTTCTTTTGAAGAAATAAGTTCCAATTCGACCGATAAATATATATATATATATATATATATATATATATATAGAATTATCTACATCTACATATGATAAAAAAAAAAGTATACCAAATATATATACGAGTGCTTATCTTTCTTCACATTTAAATGTTTTGTTGTGAAATTATATATACCGATTATTATTTTTGAATTCATCATAAAATTACCTTGAGAAGGTTAGAAATGTAAAGCTTTCCGGGTAGTACATAGGGATAGCAAAATGGGTCATGTCCACTGGTTCAGCTTATTTGGTTTACGAAAAAATGTTGATCGGGTTGAAATTTTAAATCCACATTCATTAAATGGACTGGGCCAACCCGGCCTATAAAAATGTGGGTCAGGGCCCGGCAGCCCACCGGGTCAGTAGTCTATCAATAAAAAAATAAAAAAATATTTAATAGGTAATTAAATGAGTGATTTAGAGTGAGAGTGACTAAGAAAAAGTGTGTAATTTTAAATCTCTAATCCTAATATATTTCTATTTGGAATTTAATAATGAGCTATAATACAAGTACAAATATGCTTTGATTGCTTGTATCATTGTGAAGTAAATTTCTAAGAATCTATTAAGACTTATGAGCTAATTGAAATCATTGTTAGACATGCTTGCTTTTACTTATGTTAGACATGTATTTTATATTAAAAATCATTGTTATAGGATTAAGTTAGTACATTATTAATTTTTAATATAAATAATTACATTTAAATTTTTTATAATTTTTTTTACCTTTTTAAGATATATATATATATATATATATATATTTTAAATGGACTAATCCACTAATCCACTTTAAAGTGGGACAGACTAATATTTTCAGTCCACTTCACAAGTGGACCAGTCCGACCCGACCCATTTTTTATAGGTTAGGTCTGCCCAACCTATTTTTGGATGGGTTGACCCCCTTTACTATCTCTAGCAGTATGTCTATTCAATTGTAGGTATTGCCTTTATTTTCAAGGAAGTATTTATCAAAAAAAAGGAGTTGTGTCAAATAAAGCAAAAGTATATCAATAAAAACAAATATTTCAAAATACAAAACTGTAATAGGTAATTGAAATTTTAATACGTCCTTATCTCTTTGAAAAATGAATGACAATTTTTCTTCTGATAGATGACTGAAAAAAATGAAAAAAATATAAATATTCATCCTTTTTCTTATTAAGTTCTTTGTTTTTTTTACCAATCACTTATCGCATATATAATTTTTTTATCTCTCTTTTTGTTTTATATATCTTTAACTCCATTCCACTTTAAGATGGACGTTAATCAGAAATTTCAAAAAATATTAGTATTATAAAATTACCTAGATAAAATAAAATAAACATAATTTACAATGACTGAAACTAAAATTTATTTTGTGATGACAAAAAAAAAAACTATATAATCAAAAAAAATATTTAAGCTTATATTTTTAATCAATTTCAAGAAAGACACATCTATGATTTTGTTTTATTCTTTTGTTTTGCTTCCTTCCATCATAATCTCTATAATTATAAAGTCCTACTTAAAATTAATGTTGCTTACCGTTGTACCATTTCTTCTGCAAGCTAGGTGCCGTGTAGATTTTGGTGAATGATTCTTCAAAGGATGGATCATACTCTCCGGTTATTCCATTGTCGTAGAAGTTATCCCCGTTGATATCACAAAATCAATGTCCAATTTCTCTCCTATTACACCCATCTACATGCAAAATGTTTAAAATGTAATTGATCTGTATATAAAATATTTCTTCGAATTCACGGAAACAAAATCTAATCAAATGACCTTTGTTTTCTTTGAAGGCAATCGAAATATATAATTTTTCCCCCAAGCTTAAGATACCAACAACAGCATATAATATTTTATATCTTTTCTCAGAATAGTGGAATTCAAGAACTACAGCCAGATTTCTATTTCTATACTGTCTTAATAATAAGGACTGTGTCAATGGTGTTTGCAGCTTTATGCAGTGAATGGCCGTGACTATCTGCACAAATTTAGATTATCTCCCTCCTGTTTCTCCAACTCTCCAACAGGAAAAAGTGAAAAACAAAAGAGGAAAGAAAATAAATTTATTTTCCAGATCATGCCGCAGTGTGTCTGTTTGTGTATATATATATATATATATATATATATATATATATATATATATAATCATGTAATGATGTTGATAATTAAAAAAAAATTAATTAGCAATTACAAAATCATTTGAAAAATTATATAAAATTATCTTTTATTTTTAATTATTAATAATTTATATTGTTTTTTTTACTCAAAATATTTATATTCAACTGTCTTGTAACCGTATTCAAAATAAATATTGATATTCCTTTTAAAATGTTAAAATTTAATTTAAAAATAAAAGTAAAATATGTTAGATTGATAGGAATAAGTAGTTAAGACAATTTAAATACATAAATAAACATAAAAAAGTAAGTTTAACACATTTGAATACCTAGAATTTGAATTTGAGTTAAAATAATTTTGCACCGATTAGTTCATGTGTTCATTAATTATAAAAAAGAGTAAGTTTAAAAAGTTGAGAGATATTTTTTTAACTAATTACTAAAATACTATATGAAATGTATTATAATTTATTAAGATATGAATTTATAAAATATGGTGACTGATAATCTTGCAAAACTTGGAATTAACCACGACTTTGGTGTGAACCTGTACGACATTCCTCTTGCTGTTCTTTCCTTGGATTTGTTAGCTGACAACTCCAATGTTGTTTCTATTAGCTAGTTGTTTGTTTTTCGGGCTTTAGCCCCTTGTATCCAGCAGAAAAATAATACTACAACTACTCCATCTCCATCATTGCATATGGGAATATAAAAAGTAAAGAGAAAAAGGCATGACCAGAAAAATTGTGTGAGAGGTTCTCTGGCATGGATGCCCAACAAAACTCTGTTGGTTGGTTGGCCTACCTAACAGATGATAAGATTCTCGATCGATTGGATCGCGAACTGTTAGTTACTCAACAGTACCTTCTTTCTTTGGAATGAACAAAGACCATAAGTCTAGATTGACGAAATCTATAATCATTTTTTGCATGCTCTCAGAAATTTAGAGTAGATAAAAATTCTCGAAGTTCCGGCTGTAGATAGGGAAGGACAATGAAAACGAGTTTACTTTGAGGTAAGATAGTACCTTTTGCATGATGGGTCAGCGAGAAAATGGGAACAGTGGCTTAAGCCATTAGGTGTAGGTGCCTTTTTGAGGTGGGGGTTTTGGGGAAAACCTATGTGGACACCTTATGGGTGTGGGATGCTCATTTAACCTCTGTTTTCATCTCGTTTCTGATTTACCTATTAGGTTTTTATAATTTAAAATTTTCTTAGTAAAAACATAAACTAAAAAGAGATTAAAAACCGAGAAATGGCAAGCAAAGTTGGATAAATTTTAAAGGTAGCAATAGGACTTGTCTGCAATCCATGGTAGCAACAGGATCTGTTCTGCCCATAACGCAGATAATTAAGATGATGGGCAGCATAAAGTGGAAGTTGTAATCATGAAATCGTTGTTTAGATAAGAAGAGATACTTCATAAAAGAAACAGATCCAGAGTTGGTGGCAGTTGTTTGTGAATCCTTTTTAGGCATTCAATCTCTTATCGCAATCCCGATATATATTCTCATTCCATTCAGATATAGCCACATGCCACCTTCGAGTTCGGAACTTCAAATAGCATAGGCCAAAAAGGAGTCGTTGTTGTCAAGAAAGAACAACGCTACTTCTTTTGGTTAAAGAAAATAATTAATTGACTCTTCATATCATCCTAAAAGTATACTTTATCCATCAATATCAATAATTGCTGCTCATCTTTACGTAATTACGTGAAGGGAACATTCCAAGAAATTCAGTACCTGTTAACCGGTGTAGACGTATTTTATTAAAATATTTTAATACTTGTTCTTGAGTTCAAATTTTTTTATTTATTAGATCTGTTATTATTTTTATTTAAAAGCTTTTTTATATTGGAGGTTGAATTTTAGAATATTTTTTATAAAATTATTTCTTTTTTAAAATATGATGTTTTTAATATCTCTCTAATTATTTTTTTTCTTTTCTATACAAATTAAATCATCGAAGTGTTGTGAAAACCGATTCAGTCATAGAATTGGTTGAGATAGTGGATCAGTGGTTCAATCGGTGGGTTAGTAGTTGAATTGGTTTGAAATGGTATATATTAAAAATTTAAAATTATGTATGTATCTATTATATATAAGTATATAACTAACATTATTTGAGTAAAAAAATTCATTTATACTCCAAAATCCAAAATAACTCTTAATAATAATCTAAATTTTTATAAAAAAATCCAAAAAAACACATAAAAATAAAAACGGACTGATCCAACCAACCGATTTTGACCGATTTTGATTGAATCAACTGCATGATCAGTTCAATAATAAAACCGGACCAATTATAGTACCGATTCTCAATTCAACCGGTCGGATCGTCCAATCCGATCCGATTTCAATAACCATCCTATAACCCAAATTGAGTTCAACACTAAATCAAAAATAACAAAAACTTTTTCATCTTATGTGGCGTGAGACCCAAAAAAAAGTTTCTTTTTTTTCATATGTTATGTTTTCTTTTAATTAAAATAAAAATTGTTAAAAATTTTCTGTATGAATAAAAAAAAGTCTGTGACACTAAAATTAAACTAAATTTCTGATTGACCAGATAAAATTGTAAATGGCAAATTCAGAGATTAAGCGTAGTACTATGACAACTTTACTAAAGTAGGGTTTGGATTTTTGGGAACTGCTGCTGCGCCTCAAGGCATTTCGGGGAAAAATAAATTCTTTCACTCGAAATTAATGCTCTTAGCAACAAAAATTAAAAACAATCAAATAATGAATTTTCTTAAAAAAGATTTTGCTGTTTCATGAACTACGATTATGTATCTCAAAACTTGATTATATAATAATAATAATAATAATAATAATAATAATAATGGTGGTGTTCATTTCTACCATAATTTATGCTACCATGGTTTGGTGAATCATTTTGTTATGCATTTGCTTCACATGAGATAAGAACAGAACTCTTTTAAAATTAAATTACAGACATATATAGCAATGATCTGATTGGATTTCTCATTTACAAATGGACCCCATGGCCCATGCGTATGGTACAGATGTCACATGATTTGCGTTTATAACACCACTCAGTTAGTGTTGTTTGAAAATACCCTCCTAGATAGCTCGTCATTTTCCTCTGGAAGCATAATAAGTATATATAAAGTTGTTGCCACTTGCTATACTCATCAATCAAAATCCACACCCAAAACTTTCTTTTTCCTCCATCAAATTCTCTGACCTCAACATGGGGCTGCAGCTTATTTTCATTGGTACCA
Source organism: Glycine tomentella (assembly GCA_007407185.1). NCBI lineage: Eukaryota > Viridiplantae > Streptophyta > Magnoliopsida > Fabales > Fabaceae > Glycine > Glycine tomentella. The sequence continues at coordinate 1,223,107 of PYAF01003877.1, forward strand.
TAGCCCTGTGTTTGGTTGTTTCTTCGGCAGTGTTTGATCGGTTTGAACAAGCACCTAAACAAGATGGCTCACTTAGTCTCTTGGTCATTGGAGATTGGGGAAGAAAAGGAACTTACAACCAATCCAAAGTTGCATTCCAGGTAAATTACATTTTGTTTTATCAACAGATATTAACTATTAGTTGTTAATTTATTTTATTATTGGGAAGATTTGAAGAACCTAATAACTCTTCAGATAATTACACGCCAACCAAAGCATATACTAGTGTATGAGTGTTGTGCGCTTAATATTGCTGATCAGCAACAATGATAGTATTCATTTCCTCCGCAAAGTATTTGTATTCTTATTAATTTCACTACATTTCTGTCTTCACAACTTTCTTTTCCTATTTTTGGCATGGTGTGTTTACACAATAACACCATTGGAGTGTATAAGTACCAATCATTTTCCATGCCTGTGTATGCAAATGCAATCTTAATAATTTACAGTGAATTTATCCTCGATATAAACAAAATGGTCACGGTGTACAGATTCCCAAGACAGTCATAGCAAAGGAGGGAACAGCTAGCTAATAAATATCGTGCTTTTCCTTGCTGTACAAAATGGTCACTATCCATTAATTAATTAATACAACAATGAGACACCAAAAATAATAATTATAATATATTAGGCCAATCATGCATGAGAAGCCCATGCACGCGCCAGTAGTTTAGTTCTTATTTGGACCGAAACATCCGGGTCGGTATTATATATCTCATTGATTATTTTACGAAAATGATTTTTGGCATGACGCTGTGAGAAGTAATATGATAGGATATAATAGAAAGAGAAAAATTGGTGAATGTTAATAAAGTTGCTAAAACTTTAGAGTGTCCAAATATTATAACCTATTACTTTATTAGTGTGTTGAAAAAGTAAGTTCATACATTATTATTTAATCATATATATAAGGTTATTAATTTTATAATAATTATTTATTGATTAACTTTATAATTTTTTAAAATTCTTGAGTGATGTTATTTGTTACGAATGGTGTCATTGTGATATGAAGCAATGGCCCACGAAAACTGATGTGTAATGCTAACATTTTTTTAAAAACAAACGTTGACTAATAAGTTAGAAAAAATTAAGAAGAAATTTTAACTGAAAATACAGTCGTGTGATTTTGATGAAAAACCATTCGTAATAAATAGCTAGCATTTATCTAAATTTATATATTTTTGTAACCGATTTTTATTAAATTTTGATAGGTTTTTATTTTACCAATTTCACTTATATTTTCAGCAACCAATTTTAAGAATTGTTTTGAGAAACAAGCCAATCCAATTCTATGTCTGCAAGCAAATTATGGTGACTTCCTCATGTGTCTTTTTGCCTCAGTTCAATAATTTATTCTACAAAAAATGATTTTTTTTTTCTAGATGGGAGTTATTGGGCAGCAATTGGACATCGATTTTGTGATTTCCACCGGCGACAATTTTTATGACAGTGGCTTGACAGGCATAGATGATCCAGACTTTGATGACTCATTCACCAAAATCTACACTGCTTCTAGCTTGCAAAAGCAATGGTACAGTGGTAAGAGTTCTATTTCATAATTCTAAATTTCAATCCGTGAAAGCCTGAAAGGAATGCTTAATAGTGCATGTTTAAATTTTAGTTGGAAGAACGTATTTCATTTTATGCATTAGAATTGTAATTGTGTATTGAAATTTGCAAAAATATTTTTCAAACTACAAACATAGCATTATATTTTTAAGTAATATGGATAGAAATGAGGTTAATGTTTTCTTCTTTTTTTTAATATTTTGATTTTTACAGTTTTGGGAAACCACGACTATAGGGGTAATGTTGAGGCACAGCTGAGTCCTGTCCTCACAAATCTTGACAAGAGATGGCTTTGCCTGAGATCTTTTATTGTAAATGCAGGTGAAAAGCAACCTCTTTTGTTTTTTCTTCTTCTTAATTTCAATTTATATAAGGCTTAAAATATTAAATTCAAGTAACAGGAATTCATGTGCCTTTTACATTCTTTGTTTCAGAAGTTGCAGAGTTTTTCTTTGTAGACACTACTCCGTTTGTGGACAAATACTTCACAGAACCTAAGGACCATGTTTATGATTGGAGTGGCATATTGCCCCGGAAACAATACATTTCCAACCTACTCAAGGTTAGCTATCATTTCTCGAAATAGTAATGATGATGTGATGCTTAAGAGGAATCGGAATCCAAACTCCAGTGCAAGGGTGTGATCTTGGCACGGTGGT
>PYAF01003877.1:1225473-1244566 GCA_007407185.1 Glycine tomentella
TGATTTTCAGGCAAACAACATTGATCTTTACATAAATGGACACGATCACTGCCTACAACACATAAGCAGTTTTGACAGGTTTGTTTATTTTCAAGAGTATATGCTAATTAGTTACATATATATGTAGTGAAAATTACAGTAATATCTAACCATTAAATTATATGTACATGAATTTCAGTGCAATTCAATTTTTGACTAGTGGGGGAGGGTCAAAGGCGTGGAGGGGTGTTGTGAACTGGTGGAAGCCAGAAGAGATGAAGTTCTACTACGATGGCCAAGGATTCATGTCTGTGAAGGTCACTGAAACTGAAATTGACATAGCATTCTATGATGTCTATGGCCATGTTCTACACAAATGGAACACATCCAAACAGCTTCACGCAAGTTGGTGAACAAGTTCAAGATCGAATCCAAGGCATTTATTATGAAACAAGAAAAGAAAGAAAGAAAATCTCGGGGACAAGAAACAAAAGTGCACACAAGATAGGAAAAAACAATTGAGCCTATCATCTGCCCATCTGGTTTGGCTTCATATTTTACACTATGCAATTGACTAAAATCTGTTGTATAATAGTATCTACGAAAAAAATTCTCTCCATTTCTTTAGTTTTTATGATTTTGAAAAAATAAATAATAGTCTCGATTTAATATGTATCATGTCGATCTATTTTATTTATTTATCCAAAACTTTAGTAATGAAAAAATGGAGAGGCCGGAAAGAAATGGACTGCATCTACTTTTTGTAATAAATGTACTAATGTTTAATGTGTCAGTTTGCTAATATTTATGGCTAAGATAATTAATGTTTAAACAGATAATGTTCAATTCAATGAGATTTTATATACATGATATCATTATAATGTCAGAGTATCAAAGTATAATGAAAAGTTAATGTTCTTTAGAACGTTTATAAAATTAGACTGGTGACTAAATTGGTAAAAATATTAATTGATGATTTAATAATTTAATATTTATTCAATTGGTAATGATTAAATAAATTTTTTAATATGATATGATATATTGAATAAAAAATAGTATAAAATTATAAGAAGATTAAGTTACGTAAAATTTAAAAGTAACATTAATTAATCAAAATTGTAGTTGATAAAAAATTAATAATAAATAGTTAATTAATAGCAAACTATAAGTACATCTATACTTAACAAAAAAATCGTAAGTACATCTCATAAATTAACTTTTATGGTTTTAAAAAACCATTTTTAGGATTAAAAAATTAACGATTTATTTGCACTTATAGTTATTCAAGTATGTAATTATATAATTTTAGTCTCCTAAATTTTAATTTGTCAATTGTGTCTTTCATATATCAAATATGTGTAATTTTAGTCTAATTTCATTTGTGGAGTATCAATTGTGTTCCTAGTGTATATCATAATTTTTGTATTATAATCCCTAAGTATATATTATTTCATGTATATTAATAAGAATTAAGTTGGTCTATATATATGCAATAATTTCATATATTTCATATGTAAGTTTAAAGTTGTCTGATGTCGTTTGAGATGAACATGAATTAAATGAGTTATGTCAAGTTCATTTTAAACACATTAATCAATACTTGACCATGAGGACTAAATGGGTAAGAAAATTGCAATATAAAGATCAAAATAAGATATTTTAAATTAAAGCACCAAAAGGATTAAAACAAAAAGTTGCTGCAACTACATGAACCAAAAAAAAGAAGACAATTAAAGCATTATAAAATTTTGATCAGTATTCAAGCATTAGAATTTAAACATGTACTTGTGCATCAACACCTTGTATGTATTAGTGTTAAAAGTAATTTTTGTACTTTTTTAAAAAAAAATCTTTTTAAAAAAGTAATATTTATAGTTTATTATTTCACTTATTACTTTGTAATATTTCAACCGCTGATAAGATTGACCCATTAAAAATCCAACAATTTTATACTTGCATTTATTCACCTCATGACATGATCTTTCTAATATTAATTAATTGTTTTTCATTCACCTTTTTTAAGCGATTTTTTATTCACCTTAATTACCAGATCTTTCTACTATTGATAAGACTACTAATTAATTGCTTCATAATTCAATCATTCTCTTGGTTTTTATATATGGTATATAAGCAACCATACTCTCCTGTTTTTTTTTTCTCTCATGATGTCAACTTATACCGCTTTATCTTACCTTTTATGCCCCACTAATTATAAAAGTCAAACCTTGACCACAGTAGTTGCTTGTGAAGATTTGCACCCTGGCAATTTCTTCGACACACACAAGAAATCAAAATGACATTTGAGCAAATAGGATTTTATGTAACTTTCTCATAAGTTTAAATCGCCAAATCTGTTCTACAAATTAACAATAATAATTAACCGTTCAACGACAATGAAAAGTGTGAAATGATTAAAGAATAGAATGAAACGCATGTATCTTTTCAAAGTTCTTTGGTCATTAGGCTCGCAAGTGTAAGTCTAAGATCACTCATCCCCAATTATTGTAGTCTTTTTCTTGGTTTAGCTAATTAGATAAGGACACAAAGCTTACTTAAAAGGTTTCAAAATAAGGATTTGACCTTTACGAATGATTATTTGAATTTTCATTGGCAGCAATAATTAGTGTTTTGTATATTTAATTTGAACGAGAAACAAGAGTTAGAGTGTGTTTTGACTTCTTTGGGGAAAGGTTTCTAGCCTCTTATCATGTTTCTGTAGACGAAAACAAGGTTTGATAAGAAAGAGAATAATAACCACAAACGAGATGGATTATTGTATCCTTAATTACTTCCATCCATGCATGACTAACTTTCTAGAAGATTACTATATTTATTTATATATAATAAGGAGTGCTAGTAATATTCTCTCTAATACTCTTTTTTGGATATTTTTTATATGATTAATTAAAATTTATTAAAAATTATCAATTTTGATAAATTTTTCCTCTCAATTAATGTTTCTCTCTCCTGAATTTATTAAAAATTAATGATTTTTAATAAATTCTAATCAATATTAAAAAAAATGTTAAAAAAGAGTATCATTATCACTTATATTAACTATAAATAGTACTATTAGCCATTATCAGTGAAGGTTATTGGTTAATATTTGCACGTTTCCGTTGCCGAAATTTCCTTTTATTGTACTAATAATAAAATCTGACAGTTGGTAAATAATTAGTCTCATAAATATATTAACAGATATTTGATTTCAAACTGTGCGTATTAAAAAAAACTTTACTGGAAAAAAGTCACATCTACTTCCATGATCTTTTCCACCTTGAAAGGAAATAGTTTTTTACTCTCAATCAAATCAAAAGACACCCTTAATACATACCAAAAAGAAAATTTCATTTATTGTTGAATTTATATTTTTTAACAGTATTGTTGAATTAATAATACTGATGAGTTTTTATAATAATTTATCAAATAGGCCTAGATTACGTAACACCTTACTTCTTAAGTTATTCTAAATTATTAGTCTGTGATGCTAATCATATATATAAGATAGTAACCTGATTTACTAATTAATTTATTTGAAGCACCTCTCTTCCGTTAGTTAAAGGTTTAAAAATTGCCACCCTTAGCCTGCACCTACTTAATTTGTGGCTCTTGGTAAATTCGCAGTCTATTTCATTTTAATATGATTCGTTAAACTAATTAATAAAAGAGATAATGTAATGGTTTGGGGATGAATTTAAAAGGAAACGGCCAGAGAAAATAGAAATTAAAAGAGATAGAAATGGAGTGCATGTGTTTGGTAGATAAGAATTAAGTAGGGAGAAAAATAATCAACAAGGGTTGGATCTAATAGAAAAAATTAGTCTTTCATAACATGATGAAACGATGTTTAAATTTTCATTAAAAAAGGTATTCACATTTAATGTCAGATATTGAAAAATTAAAAAAAAGTAAATAAAAAAATAAAAAGCGAGTCTCACATTTTTATTTTTCTATAAAAAAGAAAGAATAGAAATGAACTGTGAAAGGCCCGAAGCATCACTTTTAACATTTTGTGATGGTTATTTTACAGTGATGTCAGAAGATGATATTTAATTAATAAGAGAGATATTCATATTTAATGTCCGATCGTGTTTTGAATAAGATTGTCTAAAAAAAAATTGTGAAAAACTAAAAAATAGGTAGAAAAATAAAAATTGAATCTCATTTTATTTTTCTGTAGTGAAAGACTCACTATGAGAATTATTTAGCTGTGTTCCCAGTGATGATATTTAATTAGTGGTGGTTTAGATGTTTATTGGTGTTTTCTTAGAAGGATGTTTACTGGTGGTTTAAAATCCTAAACACATATATAATTGATTCTCAAAAACAGTAATCGATTTTCACAATCAGAATGGATACATTAATTGCTTGTTGAAGAAAATTGATTAACAATAAAAAAAAATATTTTTCACTCTTTCTTATAATTATTTTTTCATTATAAATTTCTATTTAACCAACTATTCTTTTTTTTCACTCACTCTATTTCTCTCTTCAGAATTTTCATTTATCCTATTTTTTCCCTACCAAAACCATAAATAAAGTATGATTTTTAAAAATAAAAATAAATTAAACTAATCATTTAGTCCTACAGACAGTATACTCATTTGATGATTTTGAAATAAATTATAATAAGTTTAATAAACAATTTTGATTTTTTTTAAAAGACTCATCTTAAAATTTGCATTGAACTTATAGATGTGGGGGCAATAGAAACAAATGAGCACAGATAGATAACATTTAATTATTACAAGCTTCCAAGGTAACTTGCACTGGTAGCCTAGTTCTCGTTTCGGTTCATGTTTGGTTGTTAGCCTGGCAATGGCATTATAACTTTTTCCTTTGAACAATTGGAGAAGATCAAAGCATATATACTTTATAATGAGCATTGGTTTGGGACAACGATACTGGAACCAATTACGTACGTGTTTTGAGAAGACTACTTTATACATTTTTCTTCTCCTTTTGAAGTACTATTTTTGTTTCATACGTTCTTGTTGTTTACAACTTTAATTCTGCCTTTTCTCTTTTAATATTTTATTAAGTTTCATTATGTGCTTGATGAAAAGAAAACACACACTTTTTGGTACTTTCCGTTAAAAAAATATAGCTAAATTTATTTATTTTTTATCAACAAGGTTTTTCCATATATTCATCAGTTCGAGAAATTTAAAGAACAATAAATTAGAGCGCAACACTTGTTCCAATATCTTGGTAGCGAGTTGAGTTCAACCCTAGAACCTGGGGTACCAGTAATATATAGTATTTTGCAAATGATAACTTCAAATGATGGATGTGCCTACTTTAATTGACAGAACTCTTTCGAAGGCTGAGTGATGGAATAATAATGCATATGAACCATAATAGAGATAATTTAATTGAAGAGATGATTGTGGCTTCCATGCATGCAAAGCACATAACACGAAAGGTGTGTCATTCACTATATACAGCACTAGATATTCCTCTAGCATAAGGGTCACCATCATCTCCATTGTCATCCATTCGCCCTTTTCCCTCCCTTCCGTTGCCCCTTTGGACACTTTCTGAGTCCCCACACCTAATTTAGGTTCAGCACTTCACATTCATTCCTTATGAATATTACGGAAACACAAAATCTTAAATTGTTGGCAGAAGAAAAACTACTTAAAGTCTATTATTTGGCTGAGGAATATCTTGGATGCAAAAAAAAAAAAAAAAAAAAAAAAGAGTTCATTGTCCCTACCGGAAAGAAAGTAACGGTATGCTAAAGTTTTTAGTTTTTAAAGTTAGTTATGAGTAGATAAAATTAATTTAAGTGTGAAACTGATAAAAAAAATTAAATCATCTATATTTAGAGTTCAAACTGGTTTTACTTTATCATATTAATAAAATTAATTTCTAAATTTAAAACCCTAAGTCATTGATTGCTGAGCGTGCAAGGTCATGAATCTTGATATTCATTGGAGGGTTTTCTTTCTCACTGATAAAAATAAAGAATAATATAGTTTTGATTAAACTATTGTTGGTACGGTGCATGATAGAAGACGTAGCAGACATTGTAATTGTAATAAATATTTTAGATGATAATAAATAAATAAATGGACCGGATCGATGAAAAGGGATTCATAGGACCACAGCGCAGGGGTCCAAAAAACGACACACCTGGCGTTTCTATCAAGCGGTTGACATGCGCATCTCTCTTTTCGTATGTTTCATTATTACATCAGTTCAACTCCAACATAATTTATGAAGTGCATTTATAATGTTGCATCGGTTTAATAATGTAATTGCAACATGATTTATTTGAGTGCGTGATATTAGAATGAAACCCTAGAAACATCATTGTACATACGATTCCCTTTCCCTCTTGTCTTATTGTTCGAACATAATGCAATGTGGTTTCATACATGGCAAGTTTATTGTGGGGGGCACCGACCCACTAATATCAAGGGAGAATTAATATTTTTCCTAGTTCATATTTATTTTGTAAGTTTAACCGATTATTCTTCCCCTAAAAAAATGATTCTTCTTCTCAAAAATCTAATACCATACATAATTACACATTTTTTAACATCAGTACAAATTTTACCAATTGATTATATATAGTTGGTCTGATATATATATAACACTGTCTATCATGTCCCACCGTAGACATAAATATTTATTTGTCTAGATATTGTACGCAGGATTTAAGAAATCTAATTAATTTAGAAGCATTCGAGTAAGTATATATAATTTGTCCATTCCTTAGGTCCCGATATTCCAGGAATGATTTCCCATATCCAACTAAATTGCCATCGCGAGATAGCCAGACCACATCCGGAGTGTTTGATAGTCGAAAAATTTGTTTAAAATAGTTGAAAAAATTTGCTGTTAGTTGAAAATTGTTAAATTACCTAATTAAGTTATATTATTTGATAAAATTATCTATTATAGTAACCTTTTTTAAAGAATTTATTATAGTAACTAATAAATGTAAAATGAATTTAATATTTATGTACCGAAAGTTTTACACTATTAATTAATTAATTATAAATTATCATTTAAATTATTTAAAATAATTATTTGAAAAGTTCACAAATTTACTATATATGGTAATTTATTATTAGACAAGTGTGTAAATTTTTTTATATTGTATAACTATTTTTCTCATGTAAAATGTTAAAAATAGATATATTTAGATGATATTTTTATATAAATTTTAAAACATTTTATTGATAAAATTAGTTTTAGAGATTATTTACAATTTTTTGTATTTTGTATTTATAGATTAATTGTTTTAATGATATTTTTAGTTTAATTTCTGTTTTTATATTGTGTATATTCTATTATTAATCTTGTCCCGTCTTAAAATATTTCGAATCAATTTTAGAATAAAATAAAAAATAACATAAACTTCAGTAGATGTGATATTTTTATTATGTTGATGTTGATTAGTGTAATATAATATTCCATCTGAACTCAAATATAAAGAAAATTAACTAATGTTTGTGCAATGTCATTTGGGACAATAAGAATAAATTATTGGATAATGCTATTCATAGATCGGTTTATACAATAAAGTTTATATTTAAGAGAGATAACGAAAGAGAAAAGTGTTAGTTAAAATGAATAATGCAATAAAAATATATAAAAATAATTGTTGAGTATGTATTGTTACTCTAAATTATTTTTGCTTGAAATAATGAAATGTGAAGCAACCCAAGGAAAATGGACTACAGAGAGGGGAGAGGGTGTTCTTTTGTGAAATATAATAAACTAGAAATGTTCCTCAGAATTAATGTTTCGTAAATTTAAGGAAGGTCATATTATATTCCCACATGAGAGAAATATTTATTTAGAAAAAAAATTATATTCGTCCCATCTTTTGGGATTGAACATTAAATTATTACGGGAAAAAGTCAATCTTAATATTTTTTGACAACCTTCAGTAGAGTTCATTATCCTTACAAGAAAAACACAAATTCACTAAGGAAAATATATGCATAAATATTATTAATAGATTGGCATATTAAAGAGCTATTTTTAAATTTAAGTAAATATAAAAAATTAAAATTTAATAAGTAATTAAAATAATCACAAATAAACACAATTCACAAATATTTAAAAATATGAAATATGCATGATTAATTTAAAAATAAATAAATCTCAAAATAAAAAAAATGGCTAGTTTATGAGAATATTTATAACCTACGACACAAAGGAGGCTTAAAATTTTGATGCAAGTGTATTTCATATTATAAATTTAGTAAAATAGTTAAACTGTATAATATCTTAAAAAAAAAAAACTAAAATGTATAGCACAATAGAAGAATACTAAAATTGTAACGTGAATGAAGTAAGCTTATAACATATAGGATTGTAAAATCTCAATTTAATATATAAAATTTCAATTTTAAAAAATAGAGTAATTGGAACTGTAAAAAAACAATGTTTTACTACTTTTTTTTTTCCTTCTTTAAAATATGAATGACAAGTTATAATAATAACAACAAATATGGTGGCAAATAGCTAGGGTCCAGAGAGACGCCGGCACAAAACTGATTGGGCACTATTTGTATTTTGATATTCTTATAGTTTTTTTAAGGCAATTCTTATAATTCTTTTAAAATATGAATAAAAAATTATAATTCTTTTAAAATACTAAAAAAGGATAGATTAGAGGTGTGTGTGTAGATGTCGCCAAATAGATATTATTAAAAATAAAGTATGTGACTTTGAAATACTATCTATGGATTCATTCTATACGCTGGCGTGGAAAATATTTTTTAATAGATGCGGTATTTCAGTTTCTAAAATACTAATTCAATTTCTTCTTATATATTCATTTTAACGATTTCATTTTTAAAATTAATTTCTTAATTTAGTTTCTGAATCTAATGTTATCAAACTTGGAGTGATCATCACTCAGTTGAAATCATATGTCACGATTGATTGGATTGATAAAATAACATATAAACTCAAATGTGCAATAAATATAATAATAAAACTTAAATAAGTATATAGTTGTGATGCAATAATTAAGAATAAATAATATATATTAATAAAGTAAATTTTTTGAGATATCATCTTTAATTAAAAATTAGCATGTATAGTAGGTTTTTTAAATTTTATAAGAATTATTTTAAAAATATATATACAAATAAAAATTTCTATGTAATTTACAATATAAGAAAAATTTATCGATGGTATTTGTCTTTTTTTTACGTTGATAGTATATGTCTTAAACTTAATAATTAATATCGCATGAATTAATTATTAAGTGATAGGTTTAAATTTCATCCATTAAAAACTTTGCGTTATTTTTTTCAAAATTGGTAAAACTAAAATTTATAATATCTTCTAAACCAAAAAAAAAAAAAATCTCTGAGTTCATACTCTTCTAAACCAAATTAAACCCATGTATCTATTACCAAAAAAATCAATTTTAATTTATGAAAAAATTTATTTATTTTTTCTTCTTATTTTTTATTGTAAGTATCTATGATATTATCTTTTCCCTTAATTTTTTTTCTAGAGAACAATACTTAGACACAACTGACTTGTAATTCCTAGCTATCAAATAGGGGCTTGTATATAAACTAATTTGAATCAAAATAATTTTTGAATCAGTTTAGTTAAATAAAATTAAATTGATTTTTTAGATTAATTCGAATCAGTTCATTTAATAATTAAATTATTTTTTCGAAAATCAGAATCGTTTTTTTAAAGAAGAAAAAAAGTTTGTAAACTAATTTAAAGTCATTTCGATTCTTTAAACCGATTTAAAATCAATTGAGTCTCCCAACCATTTTTTAAAATCAGATTTGATTTCGAGTTGATTTTAAAAATTGATTATCAAATTTAATTTAAAAACTGAATCATTTAAATTAGTTTAAAATCGATTTGATTTGGTTTTTTCTTCTAACGGTTTTTGCACACCTCTCCTAACGAATATTCTCCAAGGAAATTAATTGTAGGAGAGAAGACGTTAGAGACAAGAACCCAAGAGATGAAAGCTCGCGACGAAATTGGGAAATATCCTATCAAATAGTTGACACGACCCTTACAATTTATATTCAATCTAAATTGATCTACTTTAAATCCATTTAAATGGATTAGTTTCATATTTAAATCTAATTTTTTGAATTTTAAATTTAATCCAATTAATTGGATATAAATTGGATAATTGTTTAGATTTTTAAATCCAATTAAAATGGATTAGGATTTTTTTGTCAACTTTGTCATGAACCAATTTTTGGTCAATGTCATATAAAGTTATTTTGATCGACGTCAACTAATGATAATTTTAAGTCATCATTGGTTGAGCTTATTTTTCGATTAATATTGATAAGAGTTTTTTAGTTAACTATTTTTTTGTCGATGTCTATCGATCTTATTTTTTTTTTATCAATGTCAGGTAGGTTTTTCGTTCGACGTCGGCTAGAATTTTTTGTTCAACGTCAGATGAGACTATTTTTTCATCATCGACCGACATCGGCAAAAAAAACCTAGTTGACGTCGACCAAAATATTCACCCAATTGACGCCGATCAAAAAAATTCTAATTGATGTCAACAAAAAACATCCCGAGCTAAATAGTTATGGTTAATGTTGGCCAATAAATCCTAGCCGTTGCCAATAAAAAATAGTTTCAACCAGCGTTAGCAAAAAAATCTAGCTAACGTCGACAAAAAAATAGTCTCGACTAATGTTGGCAAAAAATATCAATGACCGGGATCGGCAAAAAAAAACTTTATCGATGTTAGCCACAAAAACCCTAACCAATGTCGGCCAAAAACTAGTCACGGTCAATGTTGATAGAAAAATCCCTAGTCAATGTTGGCAAAAAAAAATCACCGATCAACATTGACTAAAAATCCTAGCCGACCTCAACCAAAAAGTAATCCTACCTAAGATCGATCAAAAACATCATTGACCAATGTCCACCGAAAATACATTGACCGATGTTAGCCAAAAAATAATCTTGGTTGATGTCGGTCTAAAAATGTCTTGACCAATATTTGTCGAAATTGTTCTGGTTGAGGTAGGTCAAAAATACACTATCGAAGATCGATCGAAAATAGTCTTGACCAAGGTTCGGTTGAAAATAATTATTAAATAGACATGTACTAAGTTTTCACTTTTTAACATTTAATAACTAAAATTTATAAAAAAAAATTCTTATAACATTTAAGTGAATATAAATTGGATATGACCAAATTCATATCCATTTAAATGGATTGGATCTTGAATTTAATTTTTTTTTAAAAATATAAATATATATTTAAAATTCAATCTATTTAAATAAATATAAATTGAATTCTTAAAAATTCAATCCATATTTACTCTTAACCGGCTCCATCATCTCTATTATTTGATGGAACCAAGCTAAAAATCTACTACAACTAGTTACTTTTTCATAATTATCACATTTTCGGACTTTTACTATATGTAATTTCAAATACTTTTACATAAGAGAAATAATTTCTACAAAACTGTTCGATAAAATAAGAAGAACTGTATTAATAATTTCTACATAAGAAAGAAAGAAATATAATATATATAAATAAATACGTAAATATCATTCTATAAATTTATTATATAAATAGCATTACTATTGTTGAAGCTTGAAAGTGGGTCCATCGTTTAAAACTAAAGAAAGATACACTAGCCTAAAATATTTAATGTGAGTTTGGACTACAGCAAAGTTAAGTTCAATGTAACCTAACTTTTTAACTTAAGATAAAAGTAAGTTGAATGTAACTTGTTTTATGTTTGGATATTTTATTTTTAAAGTGATTTTGTCAAAATGAAATCTTACCTCTCTAATGGATACAGTGAACATTGATGAAAAAGTAATTCATAGTTGCTTCTGATTGAACGTCCTTTCTTGTGCAATTCAGTTTTAGTTGAACCCTCATTTGTAGTTCTCAAACATCATAATACTCGATTCCATTCAATTTCAACGGTCGTTTAAAAGTCCAAACAAAAAAACAAACTCAGTCTTAACCATCGACATCTCCTTCAATTAACATGAAGATGTACTCAAAGTCTCAAATATAATTCTCAATTGCGTGCTAATAACCACTGGAATATGCAGAATATCTCGTGTAGTTGGGCAAATCCCTCAAAAGCGATGTATTTTTTAATGAAAACAATACATGCCTCAAGAACGTTTATACATAATTTTACTAAACAAATCGTAATACAAAACTTTATTATAACTTGATTTGTCACTTTTTGCTTCAGAAAAATACTTGTCCAAAACATTAAAACAATAACATGATTAAGTTGCCAATACCATACATAAAACTCTTTAATGAATCATATATAACATGATTCGGAGATATTTAGTTCCATGATAAAGAGTAGAAGTCAAATTTCTCCGTTAATGTGATTTGGACGGGTTTTCAAACACACTCAGAGTCCATTTATATAGAAGTCGTTCTTCCACACCCCAGCCCCCTCCCCCAAAGAAAAAAAAAAAAAAAGATGGAAAAAACAAGTCCCATATTTTATTCTTATGTCATCCAAAAACTTGACTACCTGTGGATGGGGCAATAATAACTAGCTATTCATCACATTTCCTAGCTACTTGCCTATTTTGTTATGGACCACATTCCCACTTGCACCCATCTTCAACAATTTAAATTTGCAAATAAACATTAAGATATCCTTTAAAATCTACTCAACAAACAGAAGACTTCAAATCTGAAAGAAGGGTAGACCCATGTTTTGTACTAGCTTTCTCTATCTATCTCTCCTACTGGGGCAATGTTCCTATATATATATATATATATATGATGATCAATGCAGCCAAAGGTGCATCATCTTTTACGTCACATGAAAGCCCTTCCTACCTCTCCAAGCTGCAAGCCTTTCTCTTTCCCAGAATTATTTTTTTCCATTTCTTGTTATTATTACTCCTTTTGGACTTTCTATATAATGCTGTTCTATATATGTTTCCAATAATACCACATTACTGTGCCAGGAAAAGAAGCAGCAGTGAACACCTATAGTACTCTCACCTTCTCTCAATCATTTTTCATTCATTTGTCAACTTTAATAGACCTCGATTTGTGTATGCAAATTTCTTTTGGACATGTGGCCTACATTAGTGGCTAATAAGATATTCAAGAAGAGACTTGGAAGCAGCAATTTTATAGCGGATTATCCTAGTTATAAAGAACCCTTGCTGGGTATTGTAGACATTGATCAGAACTCAAAAACCATTCTTAATGATCCCAAGGTCTCACACAAATACAAGTAAGAACACAAATATCCTCTTCTTCTAGTACTTTTCTATCTTATGTATCATCATATATAGAAAAAGTTATAGACGGCTGAAGTATGTACTTGATCATTGATCAAGTTCAATTCTATTCTGGGTTGGTTCTGCTTCTATGGTTTTGTTCTTCACTGTATTTTTTTTCTTTCAATTTTTCTGATATTGTGTTTTTCACTTCTTGTTAAGGGTATTTGTTAGTACATGGAACGTAGGGGGGATTGCACCAGATGAAGATTTGAATATAGATGATTTGTTGGAGACATGCAACAACTCTTGTGACATCTATATACTGGGGTATTGTCGGAACTACTTCAGGTTTTCTAGCATAGGAAAACAAGTTTTGAAATGTGAATAAATTAGAAACTGAATAAGCTATGATCTGACAATAATTATTCTTTTTAAATGTTTATTTTTACTGTTTCCCCATCCAGGTTTCAAGAAATAGTGCCTCTAAAAGCATCAAATGTATTGGGGTCCGAAAACAATGAGATTTCTATGAAATGGAATTCCATAATCAGGGAAGCCTTGAACAAGAAAATAACAAATCAAAGGGACAAAGATGCTAAAAAACAGGAGCTAAAGAATAATTTTCCCAATAAGAAAGAAGATCCAGCTAAGTGCTGTGATGCCCCACTTGATTTCCAATGTATCATTAGCAAGCAAATGGTTGGATTATTCATATCTGTGTGGATTAGAAGAGATCTTTGTCCATTCATTCGGCATCCAAGCGTGTCATGTGTAGGTTGTGGCATAATGGGCTGCTTAGGAAACAAGGTGACCTAACAAACCCCACTCAATTGATCATGTTACTTTTGCACCTGATCAAATATACGTACTTGTTTTGTACTATATATACTCTCATACAAATCATTACTGTCAACATCAGCCATGTTAAGTAAAACTTTATCACACAAGAGTTTATTATTAAGCTTCATTCTTTTTTGATATGTTCATAAGCTTCATTCTGAAACTTACTACAATAAACTTTAAAATTATTTTGTTATTGAAATAAGCTGAAAAATCCTTAAGGAAAAATCATAAAAAACCAATTATACGTCCAAATAAATTATTTATAAACTCTTGTCTGAGTGTCCTAATTAGTGCTTAATAGTCAATAGTCAATAGTCTAAATATAATCACATAAGCATTGGTTATCTAACAATCCTAATTGGGTTAATTTTGGTCACAACTCCAATTAATTTGCAGGGTTCTGTATCAGTGAGATTTCAGTTACATGAAACAAGCTTCTGCTTTGTGTGCAGCCATCTAGCTTCAGGGGGCAGAGAAGGGGATGAGAAGCACAGGAACTCTAATGTTGCTGAAATATTTTCTCGGACAAGTTTTCCTAGAGGCCCTTTGCTTGATTTGCCCAGAACTATTCTTGATCATGAGTAAGTGAAGTTTGAACCGTCCAAACTTATTCTTTATAATTTTTGCCCCCTTGCTTTTTGTTTAATAGTTATGGTCCTTTCCCAAAAAAATCATGTAAACAAGGTGCAAATATTAAATACATTATGTTTCGTTTGGTTTGTTGGTTCTTGAAATAAATAATTTGCTTAATGAAATGAAGATGCATCATTAATGATCATCTCCGGCTTTGAATTTGTCCAATAGAAATCACGCCACCCAAAACATTAATATATTATTCTTCGCTGGTTTAACGTTTTAAACTGAACTACACTTAGAAAGTTAATTAACTTTGAGAATTTGTGAAGAAATTGTCCTGCTATATATATAGTGGTTTCTTGCGTAAGCAAAAAGTTGTCAAAAAAGCCAATTACAGAACATACACGGTAAAGAGATATATTTGCACTGATGACCGTTTTCAGTTAAAGAAATACTCCCTCCTTTTCTATTCATCTGTTCATTTAGCAAATAAATTTTTTATTTCTATTTATCTATTCATTTAAAATTTTAATTAACTTAATATTAATTAATGGATTTTCAAATTACATCTTTATCTATATTTAATTTTTAAATACTTTACATACACACTTAACATAAATGAGACAAAAAAAAAAATACAACAGAGATTGGATAAGTTAAAACTAATTTTAATACTCCATAAAAAAAAAGATATTATTACATTCTTTAATCTATATTATTCTCTCGAGTTGAAAGATTTAAAAAACAAAGTAGTATATTCAAATGACAATAACCTCATATTGACCATTGAACCATCAAATTAATGAAATATACTATCTCCCAACATGCATATAATTGGTTGTACTTCGAATGATATACATCTTGTATTGTTTTAGGCACTTAATCACTCCTGGTATTGTGTACAGTCATGTAATATTGCTTGGAGATCTAAATTACAGAATTTCTCAACCAGAAGAAACCACACGCTTGCTTGTTGAAAAAAGAGACTGGGATTCCTTATTAGAAAATGATCAGGTATATATTATTGGAGATTCAAAAGTCTTGTTGAATTGAATCCTTTAAAAAAAAATCTTTGAATTAGTTTTCATCATATTTATCTCTAAGAATCTAACTTAATTATATTCAATGAAAACGAAGCTAATAATGGAGCTAATGAGTGGAAACATGTTAAGAGGTTGGCACGAAGGAGCAATTAAATTTGCACCTACCTACAAATATTGTCCAAATTCAGACATTTACTATGGATGTTGTTATCATGGCAAAAAGGCAGAAAAGAGAAGAGCACCAGCATGGTAAGAGATAATATAAATTCCATAATTAATTATGGTCACGTTCAACACATTTACATTTTACTATTACATATATTATTATTATTAACTTCGTGTTGGTTCTTAATTTAGGTGTGATCGAATAGTATGGTACGGTGAGGGTCTAAAGCAACTTCAGTACACTAGAATTGAATCAAAACTATCAGATCATAGGCCTGTTAAGGCAATGTTTATGGCAGAAGTCAGGGTTTTACCAGAGCTGATGAAAAACTTGCAAAGCTTGTTCCTATCAGAAAGATACGAGCAAATTAAAATTCCCTTTGAAGTTTCCACAACTGATGATTTTGTAAATAGAAAACGATCAAGCTTCCGGTTGTGAATTATTTGTGTGATTCAAGCTAGGCTTTAAATTGTGATTGTGATTAATGTTGCAATTTTATCACAATCTTTTGTATTGGAGAAAAATTTGCATAAAAGTGTGATATATGTGACCGTTATTACAATCAGACTCCAACAACCGTGACATTGTCATCACTATTGTGGTTGCACGTGGTTTTTTTTATATAAAAAAAAAAAAACTGATATATGTACATAAACGTTTAATTTTACATCCGAAAAAAAAAGCTAGAAATTCAGAGGAAGGAAAGTGAGAAACTTCTAGAAGATGACATATTATATGTTTTTGTTGCTGATTAGTATACAGTGAAGTTGGTTGTTGTTGAATTATTATCCACTATTTGTGTTATGTGACAGAACATGGAAATATGTCAAATCCCATTGGAAAAAAAAACAATAATCCAAATTAATAAATAAAACTTTTTTGTAGATTGCTACCTGAGAATCAATTAAATTATAGAACAACTAGGCATCCAAAATGGCAAAATAAATTATATGGCAATTATTGAGCTAGTTAAGGCCCTCAATATTGTTATCTTTGATAGGAAGTGGGAACATCACCTCTTATCCTCTGTGTATGAAAGAGCATAGTTAGATAACTTTTGTATTGATATGCGTAGAAGATATCATTTTATAAATACAACTAGGGAGAAGAAATGAGCTAAGTGGTGCTTTTCTGGTCAATGGTATATTAATTGATGCGTGCACTCGCTGAGGGCAAAAAAGAAAGAGTTCTGAATTTGAGTTGTGTAATCCAACATTCCAACTCCATCTAAAAGGGATCTTGAATCGTATCCTCACTAGTCCTTGAGATGATCGTCAAGAGGGTATACAGAGCCATCTTCACGAAGCACTTCAAATGTTTCCCTTCCACTGTATATTTCGCTTCAAGTTAATTTTCACAGATTGAGGTTACAAAATCAAATTTGGTGGTATTTTTCAGAAGAATTTCAATTTTATTATTTTTTTAAAAGGAGATATTTCCTATTTAGTACCAAGCTAATCCCTCCCATGAGGGTAGTCCATTTTAAAATAATGTAATATCTCTAGTTATAACTTCATGTCTAAGCTGAGATCAAACTCCAAACTTACTTTAATTAAAGGACTCGAGTGTACAATTACTTGTGCTAACAAATTTTGGTTGATGTCTTTTATTATTTTAAAATTTATTTCCTTAAAAATTATATTGATAATAAGATTTAGGGGGTGTATTTGATTAAAATTTTAAAAGACTATTTTAACATAAAAAAGAATTGTGGATTTTAATGTTTATGTAAGAATATTATGACTTATCAGATTTTTTTACAAAACTTTTACAATAGCTTGGATTTTAATGAATTTTTTAAAAACACATTCAAAATTATAAAAGTTAGTGAAAAATAAAAAAAAAGATAAAGTTTGGATAAAAAAAATAAAATTAATATAGCTTTTTTAATATTTTAATAACTATATTAGTTCTACCTTCATATCCTCCTCTACTAATCTTTCTTACAATAATATCTTCTCTTTCTCATTTTGGATTTGAACAACATATTTGAAATTATATGATGAAATTATGTTTTTTAATTACTATAATTATTTTCATGATAAATCTAATGACATGTTTAAATGTGGTGCAATAAAAAAAATATATACTAAAAGAGAGTAGTGATGGTGAAAAATTGATAAGAGGGTTATTGAGTTATACGAATGATGAAATTAAGAGTGACATTTATGAAAAATATTGCATTAAAAAGGTGATGGACATAGTCAATATAAAGTAAGGGTGTCAAAACGGGTTAAATGAGCCACGAAATTAAGACTTAAATGGGCTTAGACAATTTGACTCACTTTAAATGAGCCACGAAAATACCAACCTAGTCCGGCCCGTCACAGGTTGGTGGATTAGGTGGATTGACTCACTAAATTTTTTATAATGAAAAATCCAAAATTAAAATTTAAAAATTAAAAAACATTTTTTTGTGCTTTTTTTTTAGTGACATTTTTTCAACCAAAGACATTCTAATACAAATACAAATAATAAACAAATGTCTTAAATAACTATTTAAGTATCTAATATAATCATGAATATAACCATTCAAATCAAATGTCTCAATTCTCAAATACATAAACTCTCATTCAAAAGTCTTAAAATCCTAGAGCCTTAAATCCAAACATATTAATCTTAATCATAGTTCAACAACATTATAATACCAAATTGTCAAGATAAAATACACAATCTATTATTAATTTATTAGTTATTACTTAGGTGAGTTTAATGGACTAACCTGACTCGAACCCATCTAACCCGTGAGTTAAGTGAGTCAGATTCATTTTCTCTCACTAATCCAAAACTTGTATTTTTTCGGCCCAATTCTATTGGACTCGTGGTGACCTGGGTTGGCTCACTGGGTTTGGACTCACTTTGACATCTATAATATAAGAAATATAATTAGTCTTAGCACATAAGACAAATATTAATTTAATTTAAAAAATAAGAGAAAAAGTACAAATGGGAGGAGAATATTTAACATTTTTTTTATTTCAAAGAATAGGAGAAATATATGGCACATGCATCATGAAGAATATTAAAGAGAAAATATGGTATGTGTGATGAGAGAAAAGAAAGTCTAACAACCAATAGGAAAAAAAAGAAAAAAGTCTAACAAAATCTCAAGAATTTTGGTGATATTATTTGATAGATATTTTATATTAAAAAATATGATAAAATTCATCGAAATCCATCTTAAAAAATTCCATTGAAATTTATATATTTTTTAATATCAAAATACTTTTTATAAGTTATAAAAAATCTTAATTGAATATAAGGAGATTTATTT
>PYAF01003877.1:1246738-1278455 GCA_007407185.1 Glycine tomentella
ACGGCGCAGCGGAGCAGAGAATGGAGAAGACGAAGCGGGAGCAGAGAATGGAGAAGACGAAGCGAAAAAGAAAGGCTGGGTGTATAAGAAAAAATTTCAAACACCTTTATGTATTATTTTAAAAGGGGCATTTTGGGAATTCTACTATTCATGGCTGGGTGTATCGGAACTTTGCCTGGTGTGAGAAGTTGGACCCAAAGAACTAGAGCCTTTCTTGTTTCTGCAATGTGCTTCATCAAATATGAAAATATCAAACATTTGGGAGAAAGTCTGATATTACTGTATCAAATTATAGGATTTTTTATTAAAAATAATCACTTTTTATTAGTTTAAAAAAATGAGAAACGATTATTTCTCTTAAAGTAAGCTCATTCAAACATGTTATAAGTTATACCATTACACGCACAATTTAGAACATTGTTAATTGGTTCTCTACTTTTTTTTTTCTTCTTGAACTCTGTACCTGCACACCTGACTTTGCACCAATATAAATTATTTGTGGGATTGATCTTTATTTTAGGAAAAACCGATTGGATAAATTATAAGTCATGATTAGATTACTATGTACAAGTGGATTACTTATTTTGGGATGTTCCAGTTGTTCAACAATAGCAAAATATTTTTTAAGGCGAAGATTCCAACGACTTACATATTATTATTATTGACTTTAATAAAAATTACTTGAACATAATAATGTAATCATGACTTGCAATTTGATTTTGGGTCAAGAAGAATTATAACAGAAGTTATTTATCTTTTGTGGAAATTGATGAAAAAGTATTGAAATAAAGATATAAACTTACATATGTTTTTTATTCACTTTAATTTTTTTTATTGAGTGTCGAGAGAAGTATTATGGTGAATTTAAAAAAAAAAAATTATTCACATGGTCTATATTTAGGCTATAAAAGACATGAATAAGCAATAACTACTTGTGTGAAAACACCAAGAGGGGAAATTAAAAATTTTCCTACAGGAATCTGATTACATAAAAGCTTAGCCTAAAGTCCTTAATTACTTATTTAATCTGATCATGGATAGCTATACTAACAACATTCTAAAGTTTCGTATTATATGTTTTCGCCAATAATATAGTTTTGGTTAAGAGATTATGAAAAGTGGTTACATATATATTAAATGTTTGTGAAATAAGTATGTCATTCCATTTTATTGACGAGTTAAAAGAGATGAGTTGATAAATTGAACCATCTTAACCATTCAATCATTTTTGACAAGTTAGATGGATTGATCATGTGGAATCAATCCACTTTGTCACTCTTATCTATGATCATAGAGTATCCATCAAATTCAAAGGTAAGTTTTATCATATTATTATATGTTTAACTACATTTTATGATAGTAAATGTTAAACTTTAAAGGGACAACTGGAAAAATATAGAAAAATATTAAATAATATTCATTAATTTTTTTTAATATCACTCATTTTATTTTAGGGTACAAAATGTATTTTTTTCTTCTAAACTTTTTGAAATTCGATTTTAATCCCTTTATACAATTTTATTCATTCTTTGTTTCTCTAATTTTGAAATATATCACTTTTGTCCTACAGGGTTACCTAAACTTTTTTTTGTCCTTCTATAAACCACTTTAAAGAGAATTCATTAAATGAGAATGGAATCTTATAATTTTTGATTATTGGAAAAATTAATTAGAAATAAAAATAAACTGTGTTAGAAATTGCATGTATTGCTATCATTTTTCATCTAAATATTATCTGTTATGTAAGGTCATGCCATATTATTATGCACAACACAAAAGTCATTGCCCTAAAAATAGGTGGTCGTCCTAGATTACATGAATCTTATTAAATCTTTGCATGATACGCAATAAAGTATTATTAGTTTATTTTTGTAAATTGAAATACTCAAATACATGTCAAGATGTATTAAAACTAAGAGACACCTGAACGTCTACCACTTAATAATTTCATCATTCCCATACACAAATTCATGTATAGTATTTCCATCATTTAATTCCTTAATTTCTCTATATGTATAAAATATTCTTCTGTATATAATTACTTTGATATTTCCCCCGCTCACATAACCCCACACCAGGTAGGTAGCTCTCTCTTTTTTATTAATAATTATACCCCTTTATGAAATTGAAGATAAAAAGATGTTAAACTCCACGCTAAAAGACAGCAAAAGATCTTTATTTAGGATACGAAAACCTCTAATCTTTATCTAAAAATCAACGTACAATGGCCCCATTTTCAACTTTTAGGATACTTTATCATTGAGTTAAACTTACGCAACAGTCTTGGAATCTCCCATTTTTTACTCCTAAAGCCATAACCAAGGAAAGACGAGGCACTTAATTTCTTTTATACTTCTTTTAGGTGACATTGATTACACTTATTTCTAGCACAAACTTTTTTTTAAAAAAAAAATTTATATATATATATATATACACACATATATAGTCGTCGCATTTTTATTTTTTAATACACAAAAACAAGGTGTCCGACTATCAACTTTAAGGATACTTTACCATAAATTAAACAACAGTGATAGAATCTTTCTATCAAATACATACAATAAACTTATTAATCATCAGTGAAGTTAGTAAAAATTTCACACTTACAGGTTAAAACATAGTAGTAGTAATAAGTAAAAAAAAAAAACATACATTTAACGTAGTAGTCTTGTTTATTTCTCCGTGACCTAGACACAAGCTTCTATGGCAGCACTAGACATTTCAATTATTGTGACATTATGAGAACAGAAGTAATTACCGTGGTCTTTGACTTCCAAGCTCAGGGAGCATCCCAAGCACCAATGCTTGTTCGTCTTCACTGCATGTTGTCGTAGCCTTGCTGGTGCTGCTAGACGCGTTCATCGATAACACTTTCCCAAATTTCTCGTCAAACTCACCATGTTGATCCTCAATTTTGGTCAACCCTATTTCCCCTTTATCTTTGGTATAACTTTGTTGTAACTTTAATGCATACTCCAACCCTTCCACAACATCGCTCATATTGGGCCGTTGCTTCCCCTGATCATTCAAACAACTCAACGCAATCTCCAGAAACTTCTTCAAACACTTTGGGTCTATGGTACCCTTCAGAGCCGGATCCACCGTCTGATCAACATTCCCATCATGATAACACTTCCTGAACCATGCCACCAAGAACTGCTGTTGCTTGTCCACCTTAGTCTCGATGGGGGATCTCCCACACAATACCTCCAGCAAAACGACGCCGAACGAATACACGTCGGATTTCTGAGTCAACCAAAGACTCATGTAGTACTCCGGGTCCAAATACCCGAAACTACCCTTCACGTCCGTCGTCACGTGGGACGCGTTGGGCCCCACCTTCGACAACCCAAAATCTGACACTTTGGCCACCCAATCCTCGTCCAGCAGGATGTTCGTGCTCTTCACGTCGCGGTGGATCACGCTCTGCCTGTCCACGCCCGCGTGGAGGAAGTGAATCCCACGCGCCGCCTCAAGACATATGTTCAGCCTCCTCTCCCACGACAGCTCCGAGCCGTACAAGTGGTCCCGTAGGGTTCCACGCGCCATGAAATCGTAGACGAGGATCATTTCTCCGCCATCGTTGCAGTACCTGTCGAGGATAATTTAATATATCATTTGTTTCAAATATTTAAGACATTGTTTACAATTAAAAAATCATGAGAAATGTTAGCGATTTCTGATACTCTTTCTTGAAATTGATGGGTTAATTTGCTTATAAACTAAGAGAAAGAATTATTTAATAAGAAATAAAATTCTAACGAATTTATGTAATGATACAGAGAGTTGAGAGTGTGAGAAAGAGGATTGGTATTATTTCTGAAAAGAACATATGAGCAGTACCCGATGAGTGAGACCAAGTGCGCGTGACGGAACCGCGAGAGCATCTTGATCTCCGTCTGGAACTCGTGCGCGCCCTGGTCCGAACCCGGTTTGAGGCGCTTGATGGCCACGGGTTTGTGACACGTGCGGACATGGCCTTTGTACACGTCCCCGAAGCCTCCTTTGCCCACGATTAAACCCTCGTCGAAGTTGTTGGTGGCGGCTCTTATCTCCGTCAAAGAAAAGTTGCGGCAGCGCGTGCTAGAAGGTTCAGGGTTGCTGCTATCTTCCGCAGCGGAACCTCTTCTTACGTATCGGAAGATTAAGTATCCGATGATGAATGATAATAATAGAAACAACAACGCGGCCACAGCGGAGGCTATTATTAGAATTTTCATGCTTTGGTTGTTTGGTGTTTTGGGTGCTACTTTGGGTGTTGTTGCTGCTGCTGCTGCTTAAGATGACGTTGATGTAGTATTCTTTTGTAAATGTTCCCGCGGGTTCGGTGTTGTCAACGTCGTCTGCATGAAGTAAAGCTGTTGAATTTTTTTAAATGGGTGTGGTGATTAGTTTTGACGGAGAAGAGAGAGTCGTGGGGATGAAAAGCAGGGTAGAAGTAAAGGCGAAGAAGCTTTGGACCATAGGTGCTTGCTGCATTTGAGATGTTGCAGCAAAGAAGGCTTTGTTACTTGAGCTTAATAGCAAATCAATGACTAGCATATGTACTACTATCTTATTACTGCCTCTGCTTATAAATATGTGGTTTATATAAATTCATCCAAGTGTTTCAATAAAATTATATATAAACTTTTTGTGCACAAAAAAATTTAAACTAATGGGTGTAATTTTATTGGACCACATAGGATAAAATTATTTAATTCTATTTTCAGTTAAAAATAGTTAGAAAAATCCTTTTTTCTAATATATATATTATCTATAAAAATCAAATACAGTTATCATAAAATTTAAATAACTCTCACACTAATTTCAACAACTAAGCTAAATTTTCTCAATGATATTAGTTGAATTTTATTGAAAGTCACACATGAGACACAATAAATAAAAAGTAGAATTTATAAATATTTTAAATAAATTTTAACTAATAAGTGATATTTCCTCTGTCCCATAAATGATTACAGTTTTATTTGGAAAAAATTCAATTTGATTGATATTTTTACTTTTTAATGTAGTATTCAAACATTTATTCCAATTTTATCATGTAATAAATAATGTTGTTTTGGAACACTTAATAAAATACTTATTGAATTAAGAGAGAGCAATGATATTTTTGTAAAGTTATCCCTTAATAAATATTAATTTTTTTGAAATACTTATTTTTTTTGTTCTCTTGGATATTTTTGAGAAGAAAAAAGTAGTATCTAGTATGTACAAAATAGTGTATTTATAAGCAAGGACGAAGCTAAAAGTGTATTAGAGGGGGATAATTTTCTTACAATTATTTATATATTTAACTTCTAATAAATTATTATTTAGTAAATAATAAGTTTAAAAACCATATTTATTATTTATTTTATATGCAAAATTAGAGATATGATCCACTACTAAAAATTAAAACAAATAATAACTCAAAAACTTATTTTTCTTATACATTTTTCTTTATAAGTATTTTTTATTTTCTTTTTTCTTTTTCTCTCATCAATACATAAAATGACCCGGGGTAGAAGGGGGACAAGGATCCTGCTTTCCGTCCCTTGGATCCATTCATGTTTATAAGAGTCTATCATTATTGACATTTCTGAAATACCTAATTAAGGAAAAATTATGTATTAATAGGCTTCAACTATACTATATATTGCTCCAAATAATTTTCAAATAACACAAATAAATTAAGTTTATTAACTCTTTCATAAATTAAAAAATCGACTATATTTCTCTAAAAAAAAAAAAATACTTAACTGCATGTTACATGAAAACTAACATTATTCTTCAATTTCTTTCTCTTTTGAGGAGTTGACAAACTAAGACGTATCCAACAAACATTTTCCTATTACTTGACTCATTTTTCATTTTTTTTATTTCTATTTCATTTCATCAATTATATGCACATGTAAAGGGAAATTAATCAATCATTGTCTGAAAATAATTATTGTGAAGAGTTTGGAGGTCAAGACACCTGAGGCGTATCCACCAAATATTTTCCTATCACTTGTTTCATTTTCCATTCCTATCTCATTTCACCAATTATATAAACATGTAAAGGGAAAATCAATCATTTTCTAAAAATACTGAGAGAATAATGTTTAGTCCTACGTCTCATTTGAAGGTATGAAAGGTCGACCCTAAGGTCAAAATCGAGATATCTCTTATAAAAATAAAATCATGATGATCTATCTAATATTTAAGTAAATAATACATCAGATATGAGGATTTTAACTTTTTTTTCCAACAAAAGTATAATGCTAGTGCCAACAACTTTCTTCAAAATATTTGTCTATTCTTATATTTTTACAATTAAATATTTAATTACAAATTTTCTAATACTTATCTTTGATTTTTACTAATAAAAAATATATTTCGTAAACAAAGTTTACCAACAAAAGTAAAATATATGTAACGCGAAAAAAGTGCCAACAACTCTTCATCCTTTCTTATTTTGTCGTATGTCTATATTTGTTTTTTTTTCTTTCAAAATTAGCAACCTTTTTAATTTAATTTTAAATTTACATTTACTATAGGACATAAATTTTAAGAATATATATCATATAAAGTGATCAAATATTAAAATTAAATCAAGGGTTAAGATATTATGCAGTTTTTTTTAGAGCCCGGATGTTAATCTTTATTTTTATTTTTTTTGTTGAAAAGGGGTCCAATCCTTAATCTTCATCTTTATTAAAGTAAAAAAGAAAAGTTATCAAAGGGACAAATACCACTTTAAGTTAACAGGCAATAAAAAAAAAATTGTATGTGAAAACTAATCGGAACACATGCAAATAGCTTTTTGAAGAAAAAGTCGTGGGCAGGTGGCAAACATTATTTTGTCTTTAACTCTCTAAAAAAAGACAGGCACGCACAAACCGATTGAAAAAATCCTATTAATTTATCAAATATATATAATTTTTAGAATTTAATTAAATGTGTGATAAGTATAATTAGATATTTAAATTGTAATTTTATTACATATTATTTATAATAAATTTTTTGTCTAGTAATTTTTCTTTAGTTATATTTGAAATAGTTTTTAAATGATTAATAATATAATATTTTTAAACTAATAATACATAAATATTAAAATCAAATTTTATTATTTTTCTAAATGTATTATTATTGACTTATTGTTGTTGTTCATTGATAAGATTATATTATTATTGTTATAAGAATAAAATTATATTAGAAAACAACCTAAACTATGCAGAATTAATTTAAGAAATTTATCAACCCTGGCCTAGATGATTTTATTTACACATAGAGAGAGAAAATGAACAAGAAAGGAGAAGGGGTAAAAATCATATGATTGCTTAAACACACTCCCTTCAAGTCGCCAGATAGAGCTCTACGCTTGCAATGCACTCTGGAAAACTTTATTTAATAGTTACAACTAAAAAATATGCCAAAAGTTTGTAAAAAGTCTTATTTAAATTACGTTGGACTTGACTTAATCATATTGCTTAATACCATGGATTGTCTGATCTTCGAAAACCACCAAAATTAAACATGGATAAATGCCCTACACCTTAACTGTACTACTTTCAAGTTTCAACTAACCATAAGAGACTTTTTTTTTTTTATCCAAACCATATTTCGTTTAATACTCTCCGTTTAAATTAAAGGTCTTGATTAAATAAACTGTAGTTCTCATTACTTTGCCCCTATAATGAATCAGGTAGTTTTACATGAGAAAACAAACTTTCTTTTTCTTTTTTCTGTAATCGTCTTGTTCATCCCTTAAGCTATTCTATTTCATCTGATGTATTATGCCACGAGCTCTACAATAATCATCAAATGGTGCTTTATATTTTTCCGTTGTTAAAGGTCGAATATATAAATCAATATTACATTATAAACTAATCTTATCCTAATATTGAAATAATAAATTAATCTTATCCTAATATCAAAATAACAAACCGATCCACTCACTCAATGCCTGCACTATCAGAGACACTTATGTTTTTACCAAATCCACTAGTTTTGAGGCTGAAAATGATCGAGTCTACGAATTTCTCATGGGGCTTGATCACACCATCTACGGTAGTCTCATTATTCAGATTCTCAACATGACTCCTTTGCCCATCATCAACTATGTTTTTTCTATGGTTACTTAAGAAGAGACACACAAAGCCATTGTTCGTTCTCACGATGCTCCTACTGACGCGTTGGGTTATGCAATTCAAGGGGCTACTTCCAAGGATAGAGGTGATTCTTCCAAACCTAGGTTTACATGCACTTATTGTCGCAAACCTATCATGATGTGTCCAAGTGCTTTCAGCTAGCTATCCAGAACGTCCTAATACTACAAGTGGCCGCGGACGTGGACTTTCATCCAATGCTCCTCACACTACCAACACACATGCCAATCCATCCTCTACTGAATCATCCTCTGGATCTATCACTATGACAAATTTTACTCCTGAAGTTCTTCAATACCTTATGTCCTTGACTGTCTCCTATGCACCCTCAATTGAAAAACTTACTGGTGAGATCTTTAATCCATCTTAGATCATTACCTCTCTCTATCTCTCCAATGTGAAGTTCATCTCTCCTTGGCCTACCAAATGGCTTTCCCACTTATGCTATGCATTGTGACACCAAATGAAACTAACCTTATCTTAATATTAAAATAACAACATGATTTTATCCTAATATCAAAATAACAAATTAATATTGTGCAAAACAGTTAGCTAATTAAAATACAAAATAACAAACTAATCTAACAAATCAATATCTAAATAACAGATATTTTTTATGACAAACTAATCTTATCCTAATAATTAATTTGTTTAAAAGCATTTCAGTTTCAATCATACGAGCACTCGTTCTATATTATTTTTGTTTACAAAAAAAAAGAATATGAGCACTCTACAAAGACATGAAACTCCTCGAAAGATTGAAAAACTCGATCCTTCATCTTCAATGGTACATACACCCACATCTCCTAGCAGAAGGATTATCAATGAAGCTAACCAAATATTGAGCACCAACAAGCGGATTTAGTTTCATCTTTTGTCCATCTTGAATTACGTACATATATAGAAGTAATAACTCCACTTATATATATATATATATATATATATATATATATATATATATATATGAGTAATACCATTGTTAAGGAAAATGAGGAGACCATTAAAACATTGAGAGATCTCTATAAAACAACCACGAGTAAAGTATACAAGTAATTAACTTCAAATTCAATTTAAAATCTGAAGACATTAGGTGATATATATATATATATATATATATATATTAATTTTCCTATTCTTATCTAATGAGTGACTAGCTAGTTAGCTCACACTTGTTGTTCTGAAAATAAGAAGAAAACTAGAGAGTCTAATTGTAATTATTTTTTTAATTCTCATAATCATAAAAAATGATGAAAAAGCAGTGCCGGTGCCTGACATAAGCAAAGTGAGTTGTACTAGTATATGTTACTAGGTATATTCCACAACTGCTAGTAACTTTTGTGTTCGCATATTTTTAATTGGATTAATTAATCTTTAATTTATGTATAATTTTGGTTTTTTTAATTTTAATTTTTTTAATATATTTAGCCTATATAGTTTCTCAACTTTAAACTAATTTCCTTCCTCCTAAAATTTCATTTAATAATTATCAAAATATATATAATGGGGATCGCTATACAAGATATAAATCATTGATTTAATAATGAGAATTCGAATTTATGACCTATTATTTTTTTTCTTTTCTCATTATTAGCAAGTGAATATCATAAGTATGTTGCAAAGTAAAAAAATATAATTTAAATAAAAATGAAAATACCTTTATTATTTTCATCCAAAGAATATAGAATAACAAATATATATAACAGTAATACCCTGCTTAAAGAAAAAGAAACCTTGAAAAGCACATCCACTAGTGTCTTTAAAGGTTTGTCCAAAGGTGAGACTAACAGGGACTTGATGCAACTTTTTAAAAGATAAACTAAAAACATCGAAGATTTGGAATGGTGCATGACTATGATGGAGCTCGAGGCACACTACCTTCTCATAGCAACCAAAGGAAGCCCTCATGATGGCCCACATAATAAACCAAAAAATTCGATCTTAAGTATCAAAAGATATATGCATATGTAAGGATATATAGAAATATGATTTCAAGATCATAATTCATAAGAATTGAAAAAAACAATGAAACGAATTAGAGTTTCTTCAAGACATCCTTCATCAAACTAGGGTTGGTAGTATGAAATTCAATCAACTCTTCGAGTGTAATGTATCCATCACCATCTTTATCAATCTCTGCCATGCGACGCTCAACTTCCTCCTGTGAAGTTAAGCCTAGCACTTTGAGAGCATCTGCAAACTCGGACAAGGAGATGTTGCCATCGCCATTCACATCAAAGCGCTTAAAAACACGCTCACACTCTTCTCTTTCAGCCATAATGATTTAATTTTCTTCACGATCGAGATCACGAGAGGAATTGAATTAATGTCATGTACTGAATTAATATTGAAATGAGTGAGATATTTATTTAAGAAGTAAAAAAAACAAAACAAAATAAAACAAAGGGTGCCTCTGGCTTGAGACTCGGTCTTGATGCTATATGATCGGATAACCTTTGAAGTTTTACGACATGCAAGCCATTGGCAGGAATTTGTATATATGACCATACTAATTTTCTTGTCTCCAACTTTCCTTTCGGGTTTCTATGCCCAATTATTGCTCGAGATTCATGGACTTCCTTCACATACTTCTTCATAAATAACCAATTTTAGTTTTCTATGATTTTTTTTTTTTTTTTGTGACTAGTTGTATTTGAACCCATACAAATTGGGAATATTCTTTTGTGAGGTAGCAACCTATATGCACCTTGGGAGGCTAGGGACAGTTTTAAGAATTTTAAGAAGGTGATATGTATAGATCTAGATTAGCAATTCATAATAGAGTAGCTTGAAATTGCATAGATTGAATGGATTAGATATAGCATATTGAAGAAAATGAGAAAACCATTAGTTTAGTAAGAAAATGAAGAAAATAATAATTAAGTGAAAATAAAAGTCAAAGACAAGAAAGTGAAAAGAGGACTACTTAGAATATTAGGAAAAAAAATTTGTTTGATATCATTTAGGGTGTATGCTCTGCATTTAAGAGATAAAAAAAATTGATCATTTTGGAGAATCGAGTAATTTTTCATTTTTATTCTATAAAAAAGATATTTTAAAATCAATCAGGTCATTAATCGGATGAAGGTACTGATTTAAGATTTAATGATTGAATTGAGATTAAATCAATATTAATAAAAAAATGTTAATTAAATAAATAATAATACATAAGCTAATTAAGAAAAGAAGATAGAAATGAAGATAAAGATAAAATAAATTAAAATGTGAAAAAAAAAGTTGCTAATAGTGTAAGACTATTCTTAATTAGGTCTTATTTTTTTACTTTTCTTTTAGGAATTAAAAGTGTTATTTTGTTGTTAATTATCTCCATTTAGAAAAAGAGATTAAATATAATTTTGATCCTTCAAATATCGATTGATATCAGATTAGTTCTCCAGTTGCATAAAAAAAAGTTATATAACTCCTCCAAAAATTATTTTATTGCATTTAGTGCTTGAAAATTTCAAAATTTTAGTTTTAAGTTATTTAGTAAACAATTAAAAAAGAAAAGAAAAGAATAGAAGTGAGAGTAGGAACATAACTAGTGTGGATGAAAACGTAAAGGAAGCAGCAATGTCAATGTCCATGGACCCTCGCGCGAGGCACGCACAAGCCATAACATCAGACATCAAAGACCGCGCAGTGTGGAACAACCTCGTAACCCACTACTCCAAATCCAACCTTTCTTCCTACGCCGTTTCTCTCTTCCAGCGACTCCCTTTTCCTCCCAACGTTGTCTCATGGACCGCATTAATCTCCGCCCACTCCAACACCCTCCTCTCCCTCCGCAACTTCCTCGCCATGCTCCGCCAGAACACTCTCCCCAACCACCGCACCGTTGCTTCCCTCTTCACCACCTGCGCCGCCCTCACTGCCGTCTCTTTCGCCCTCTCCCTCCACTCACTCTCCCTCAAACTCGCCCTCACCCAACACCCCTTCCCCGCCTCCTCCCTACTCTCCCTCTACTCCAAACTCCGCATGCCCCTCAATGCACGCAAGGTGTTCGACGAAATTCCCCAACCAGACAATGTTTGTTTCTCCGCCTTGATCGTTGCACTCGCCCAGAATTCCCGCTCTGTCGACGCTTCATCGGTCTTTTCCGAAATGAGGGGTCGCGGTTTTGCGTCCACGGTTCATAGTGTGTCCGGGGGTTTACGTGCTGCTGCACAGCTTGCTGCATTGGAGCAGTGTAAAATGATGCATGCACATGCAATTGTTGTGGGGCTTGATTCCAATGTGGTGGTGGGTAGTGCGCTTGTTGATGGGTATGGTAAAGCGGGTGTTGTTAACGATGCAAGGAGGGTTTTTGAGGATAATTTGGATGATATGAATATTGTGGGGTGGAATGCAATGATGGCTGGTTATGCACAGCAGGGGGATTATCAATCTGCTTTTGAACTGTTTGAGTCTTTGGAAGGCTGTGGACTCGTGCCTGATGAGTATACTTTTTTGGCGATATTGACTGCCTTGTGCAATGCTGGAATGTTTCTTGAGATTGCTCGGTGGTTTACGAGGATGAGAGTGGATTATGGTTTGGAACCGAGTTTGGAGCATTATACGTGTTTGGTAGGTGCAATGGCGCGTGCTGGAGAATTGGAGCGTGCAGAGAGGGTTGTGTTGACGATGCCGTTTGAGCCGGATGCTGCAGTTTGGCGAGCTTTGCTATCAGTTTGTGCGTATCGTGGTGAGGCTGACAAGGCTTGGAGTATGGCGAAGAGGGTGTTGGAGCTGGAGCCGAATGATGATTATGCTTATGTTAGTGTAGCTAATGTGTTATCGAGTGCGCGGAGGTGGGATGATGTTGCAGTGTTGAGGAAAATGATGAAGGATAGGAGGGTGAAGAAAAAGGGTGGGAGGAGTTGGATTGAAGTGCAGGGAGAAGTTCATGTTTTTGTGGCGGGGGATTGGAAGCACGAGAGGTCCAAGGAAATTTATCAGAAATTGGCAGAGCTTATGGGGGATATTGAAAAATTAGGGTATGTTCCTGTTTGGGATGAGGTGTTGCATAATGTTGGGGAGGAAAAGAGAAAGGAGGCTCTTTGGTATCACAGTGAGAAATTAGCAGTTGCATTTGGAGTGTTGTGTGGACCTGCACCACCAGGGAAGCCGTTAAGGATTGTGAAGAATTTGAGGATTTGTAAGGATTGCCATGAGGCTTTTAAGTACATGACAAGAGTTTTAGAAAGGGAAATTATTGTGAGGGATGTCAACAGATACCACAGATTTGTGAATGGTAACTGTACTTGTAGAGACATATGGTAGCATATACTATAAACATGTTTGAGGCTTGATTCCAGTGACAAATTATCATGAGAAAGAAAACTGATTTCTCCCCATAACAGTAAGTCTCGTTCTTACTATACTTTGTGTATTTTGCTTTCATTGTTTTTGTTTGCATTTTGACTTCTTTTGAGTTAGATCAACTGATCAAGTTTAAGATATTTCATCACAATCTTTCAAGTGAAGTCTGACAGGTGAATTGTGACTTTGAAAATTTTAGTATACAGATTTCTCTTACAAAGAAGGAGATGTGTGGAAATCGTGTTATTCCCACAGCTAGTTTATTGCTTTCTTAATGGTTATTGCACGAGATGCAGTTAAGGAGGCTGGGCGGGGCGGTACTCCACTTAATATACTTGGCATATGATGAGTGAATAGCATTCTGAAGGTCGAGGTGACTAGGTGAGTACACTTTGTGTCTCTTGTTTCTGAAAGATTGTTTATATGAGACATGTTATTTAAATCCCAATAAACCTAAGCATAAAAATAAAACTACTCTTTAGAGAATTCAGGATGTACCATAAACCTAAGCATGGAAATTTATCAGGTAATTTATGCAAGGCCTGAGCATAATATCCTCATGCTTCAGACAGAATTAGAAGAATTCAAAAGCCCTTGTGATTCCAATCAAAATATCCTCATGTCAAATAAATTACTCATGACATGGAGCATAAAATATATATGGATGCATATTTCTAATTATAAGCATCTGCTATCCAAAATGATATATACAAACTTTTTTTTTATCAGTGATATATAAAAACTTGTACTAATATATATACTCTTTCCAATTCAAAATATAAGTCATTTTAAAGAAAAAAATTATTCCAGAATATAAGTCGTTTTACAAAATTAATATAACATTATTATTTTTTTAAAATTTATCTTTAATCAATATTTCATGCATTAATACAACGATCTTTTTAATTTTCATGAATTCTTTTTTCTAAGTTACTTAGTATTTACTTATGCATTTATATTATTGATTAATTCCAAAAATTACTTGCTTTTCCACAAATAGCATTGGATATAATAAAGTTAGGTAAAGTGAAAAGGTCTTAATCCATCAAGTTTGTATATGAATTTGTTATTATTAATGGGAATTATGTGTATTGAAACTAAATGAGTAGAAACACTCTTTAATTAGAGATAAAAGACTATATTAAAAAAATTACTGATATTTTTATAAAATTTTACAAATTAATTATTTTTCTAAATAGGTATGCAATAATTTTAAATGACTTATATTATATTTGTGAATGAAGGAAGTAAATGTTATGGGGCTCTATCAGCCAAATTCTCAATAGCATCTCTAAAAACTATATCTGATTTCTTCTCACCTTCTTAATCAGATTATCTTCTCATTAATAAATACATTGACTAAACAAGAGTTTATTGTATCTTTTTTTATTATTTTAAAAAAAGATAATATAGAAATAAATAACGTTTCCAATTGTCTTTGATCTTACTTGCAGATGAGATGATATACTGATTTAAAAAATACTACTATTATATAGTAGCTGGCAATTCATATGTCATGATGGTATTATTTGGATCATGTGCATTTATAAATGACAATTCATTAGTATATGTATGCATTGACGCAGCTGTGACGTTAGCCGTATTATTGCGATCTTGAGGTATATCATCATTGGTTCATTGCTTTGCTAGTTGTATTTTAAGCTTCCGATCCAATATTTTTTTGAAAAAATAAAATAAGTTTGTGGTTGGTGAATGGAATTAATGAGTACGGATTAATTAAGTTTTTATTCTTTTTTTTAAAAAAAAATCATTTTTAGTTTTAAAATTTTTATTTGACTGATTAAGATCTCTTAATATTTTTTATTAATATTTTTAGTTCTTAAAATTTTATTTGATGATATGTATTTATTTCAATAGTTATATAATTTTTAACTTTTTCTTATCACATGTATTATTATAAGATAATTAATGGAGTCACAAATAACTATACTACTCGTTCAAATAAAAAGTATATGAGTTCGCCAAATATAATATGTAACGCTGATATTTTTCAGATAAAATTTAATAACAAAAATTCAAAATATATGATGAGATTTGATGAAAATCACCACTCGTTTCTTTTGACAAAAAACTTTTCGTAACATTTATCATTTCGCTAAAGATAAATGTCACTTTCTTTCCAAAGGAATGCTCCTTTTTCTTTTGGTAAATGTTAGATATGGTACGAAATAGCTTGATTCAAAGTGCATTAGCAGTTCTGTTTTCTCTATGTAAATCCAACCAATTCGGAGAGAATCAATCAATTTCTTTTTGGGAGCGATTCACAACATCCTTGTTATTTCAGTTGATTTTAAATACTTTGTTATTGATTTTGAGATTAATTTCATAAAAAAATTAAAAGAATTTTCGAACATTCTTTATGGACTTGAGGTTAATTTTATGCAGAGTTTCATTTAGTTTTAAAAATTTGTAACTCAAAAGCAATTTGTAAAATTGTACAAAGATTATTCATAAATTATATTAAGTTTTTTGAAGTGCATAGTCCCCCCCCCCCCCCCCCCCTCTCAAATTATAATATGTATTAATTAAAAAAACATTACAATTTAAAAACTTTCAAGGGGGGAGTATTTTAATCTCTTAAGAAAACTACATATTCCTCTCAAAAAATAAAAATAAATGAAAACTACATATTGGACATGCGTACGTTCAGCTATTAAGTAATAGAATAACGTGAGTTGGCCACTAAGGTTTGCTGGCCGGGGATATTGCAATCTGATATCAAAAGTAAAAAAGAAAGCATGCTACGTGCCAAAAAATAGAAGAGATCTTACGTGCCAAATCTCACAAAATAATTCGTTGAAGCATTATAGAAGCATTTCGTTATTTTAAATAACTAAAACCAAAATTATTCATATTACAGATATAATATATATATAGTTCCATAAAAAATCATTAACAAGAAATGAATAAAAAATGAACATGTTTAATTTGATAATATGGATTGAAAATTAAGTTTATAAGTGGATTGAAATGATCGAGGGTGTTGTTTTGGAGTTGCGGCCAGTGATTCCAATTTTCCTTCTATATATAGTCACTCTGCCAGTTTTCCCATTGCATTTGTTTTATCCAGCCGAATGAATTTATAAGTCTTTTCACTCTTCCAGGATCTCTCAATTGACGTACCCAAACTTTAGATAACAAAATATATAAGATACTCGAATGCCATCTATCATAATGTTGAATAAAAGATCTTTTTAATATACAAAAGAACCAAAACATCGGTTACATAAGATTTCATATATATATATATATATATATATATATATATATATATATATGTATGTATGTATGTATCCTTATCAACTTTTACTATAAAAATTAAGGTCCAGTAATATTAGAGTTTCTGATCGATAAACTATATACAACAACATGCTGACAAAATTAAAGGATATTGATCCATATTCAGATAGTTAACTTTAATCTTTTACCAAGTCAAAACTACTTTTAACCCTCATTTTCTCCAAGTGTGACTTCCCATTAAGATTGCGTGAGAAAAAGTCTTTGAAGTAATCTTCCATCAACATGCTTTTGAACAAGGGTGGGTTCTCAGAATTTAACAAACTCTTCACGGGCCCAATCTCTGCCTCAAATTTGGGGTTGAAGAACATAGCAATAGAGATTCTCTCCTTCTCTTTGTTCACTGCAGCCCTATGCTTAATGCTGGTGTAGGCTCCATTACTTAGAATCTGCAAGATCACCGACAGCATACATGAGTTATGGATAAGGAGATATATAGTGAGATACTACCATTTATAAATAAGCCAGATTATCAACTACATTTCCATTACTATATATATATATATATATATATATATATATATATATATATATATATATATATGCGTGTGTGTGTTAATGCATGTTGTTTCAATTTTGTGAAGTACCTAATACTTAATGTTAATAGTTTCAAAAGAGGAGGGAGGAGAGAATCAATGCTAACAGAACTATTTTATGGCATTGCTTAAAAATTCAATATTTACTTTTAAAAAAGTCAAAATTCACGCCTTGATTAAGAAATGTAAATAGCTCTTGGGTTTTATCAGTGTTTATGACTTGTCTCATGTTGTTTTTAATTTTTATTTATTTAAACCACAAGTATTATCTTCTGTAATATTGTTTGAGTTAAATATTATCATTATGAAAGTTTTTCCCTCTTGTTATTAATGCAGTGTATGATCAGGACTCAAATAAGACATCTCTCATTAAAATTAGACTATTAATTTTTCAAATAGACATGAATCTAAACTTAGAGAAATTAATCTTTCATCAAACAAATTAAGGCAACACTTTTTTATCGATAACATATTTAAATAAAAAGATCACACTTTAATTTAGACTATTTAAAAATCTTTTAAATATGACAGAGTTATAAATTTATATTCATTATTTGAAGGTTTGAGCTCAAAAAAGTGACAAACTATTTTCAATCTATTTTTAAAGATTTTATTAAAAAAAAAACTTTAACTTAAAGCAAAAATAATTAGACTTGAAAACAACTTAAATTAAATAAACAGATTAATAAACTCAATAATTTAATTTAAATTACAAAACAAATGAAATTTAAGCTCATTCATTTGCATCCATGATCTTGATGTGACGATGTTGAATTTTGCTTTATCCATTTAAAGCGATAAAAAGGTTTGCATAGTAATCGGATTTATTGGGCATAATTTAAGTTAGATGCAGAAAACTAGACTTATGATGATACATGACATCCTAGGACTAATTTCAGTAGACCACGTGCTGAATTCATATTAAAAAAATTGAAATGAAAAAGAAGAGAAAAGAAAAACATGACACACCTCCATAATGTCCCCAACGTTAACTACAAAAGCATACGGTAGAAAGGTCACAGGAATCCAAACCCCCCCTTTCTTTATCTCAAGACCCTCCACACCATTGACCTGGTGAAGGATGGTTATGCCTGTGGCATCAGAGTGCGGGGGTGCGGGGTGAGCCCTACAACAAGCTCTGGCTTTGGACATGTCATTCTCACAGCTGACTGCATGCCATCATCAAAAAACTCCATCACTTCCTTCATCTCCATGTTTATGGCTTTTCCTAATAGCTCAAGAAGTGCCATAC
The DNA here is from genome assembly GCA_007407185.1 of Glycine tomentella. Taxonomy (NCBI): domain Eukaryota; kingdom Viridiplantae; phylum Streptophyta; class Magnoliopsida; order Fabales; family Fabaceae; genus Glycine; species Glycine tomentella. The sequence continues at coordinate 1,265,272 of PYAF01003877.1, forward strand.
CTAGTTTCCTCAATTCTCTCAAGTATGACTCCAAGGTATCCCTTCACAAATATTTATATATCTCATAAAATATACATACATATATTTTTGTATCTGGATCCGTATGGCTGAACTGTAAAGACCGCTACCATACGAATTCAGAATTTAGATTACATATTTACATATCTGGTTATTTCTGGTCCTGTTCTCCTATCAGAATTGATATTTCATCTTGGTAATTTTTACTGATATTAAATGTAAATCTTTATTACGTGAATTATCGAAGTAAAACTCTGAATTATAATTAGAAAATAAAATTAAAAAAACATAAGGAATTGCGTATAATTAAAAAAACATTAAACTCTAAATTATAATTATTTATTGAGGGTTTAATAGAAAAGAGGGAAATTAAGAGAGAGTAATGAATGAAAGTACTACCTCAATGATGCAGGGAGCTCAGGGAGAAGATGTGGCTCTCTTCTTTCAAGAGGGTTGATCACCGTGTAGAATCTGTCCCCCCGGTCAAGCTTTTGATCTTTACATCTGATCACAGTTCCATAACCTTGAACATCTCCTGGTCTGATTTGTTACTTCTTTTCCTCTTCAATGGGAAGCTTGAAGAACTTCTCAATCTCAAGTTTCAGCTTCTCCAGCAGTTGAGAGCTAACATCATGGTTCACCACCTACATAAACAAAACAGTGTTCTCATATACAAGACTAAAAAGTGTATATACACATAAAATGATGACCAATTTATAGTGAGGAATTATAAGATTGGCTTAGTGATTGAAGAAAAATAAAGGGACAAGAAAGAGAGAGAATAAGAGAGAACGCAGATTTGAATTCCCAATTAATATTTTTAATAAAATTAACAAGTTAACATTTATAAAAAAAATTATATTAACAGTAATAACTAATTCTATATACAAACCTGAAAAAAAAACCCCAATCTTTGCATGCTGTGAACAACTTGTCAAGTTCAGCATCATCTATAGCATTTTCATGTAGCAACGTTTTGAAGTCAAAAACGGGAATGGTTGGCAAAGAGGTTTTCATCTTCTAGCTGATTGAATTGTAGGTTCTTGTGGGCGAATATACATTTCTGGTATTCCCATTACTGGTTTCTTGGGCATGTCCAACACGCCAAGAACAGAATGAGAGCTCCCGAAGAAACTAACCTGCTGTGGTTAAGCCATGTAAATTAAATTAAGGTGCAATGCCACCGAACGATGTGAGATTGGTATTTATGAAGCAAGAAGATGCCGTATTCAGTTTTTGGAGGCTAAAAAAGTTATTAAAAATGTGGATATGTTTGACTGACTTAAATAATTAATTTGTACGGCCATGATGGCTATTGATTTGCCGCAGTAGAAGAACTTGTTTCAAATGTGCATATGTGCTACGATTGCAAATAATTTAATTAATTCATATATATATATATATATATATATATATATATATCCAACACCGTAGGTTATGTATTTGTCATAATAAATGTATTTTGATAAAATTTAGTTGAATGATCAAATGCCTTCTAATGATGCTAATGCAAATTGACAACACGTGCTTGATGGTCTAAATTTAAATTAAATTTGGAGTTTCACTTATAAATGTTATGTCTCAGGAAAGTCCTATGAGAATTCAATTATATATATATATATATATATATATATAATTAGAATTCAATTCTATTTTGTATTGTTTTGACACATCCTTGTACTACAACATAAATACATTTTTGTTATCTATTGAAAATAATGGAATGGTGTTTCTATCAGTGGTTTTTTTTTTGAACAAATTACATATAAGCATGAAGGTGAACTTTGCAAAAAAGTAGTACCCTTAATAAAGCCCTCACTTTTAATTTATAGGTTTTTATGTGTTGGATTTGACTAAATCCATTACTGACATGATCAATATCAAACTTGAACAAAATAAACTTGTTCATAAGTTAGTCTAGATTAGATCAATCGAGTACATCTAAATTTTTTATTTTTTAATATATAATGATTAAATTTCCTCTAAAGAGATCAAAATGTGACAGTGTTTGATTATTTATTGTTACAAGAACTATTTGATTAATAGAGTGAATGATTTTTTTATACAAAATAGAATGAATGGTTTAAATGCTAATGCAATATTTTATTTTAGATGGAAATTAACTATTAGCATGAGAAAACATAAATAAAATCAAGATAAAAATAACAACTAAAAAAGAGGGGCAAAATGCATAGGTGGGTTAAAAATTAGCAAAAAAGTTACAATAATTTTTTATATTTAATATGTATAATGCATTTAATTCTATGTCATTGGTCAGGTTGGGTTATGCGTCTAAAAAATAGAACCTATTATCTAAGTGTGTTTAGTTTTATCTCACACTGAAATACTTAATTTTTGGATCAATTTTTACATGATTTTATGTTGTAGAAGATTTTAAAATCAATTATGATCCATAACTGAATATAAGATAAAGCGACTTTGAGTAATTTTTATGTTGGATTAAAAAATTTATATTAAATTTATATTAATGAAAAATCTAAATATAAATCATATTATTTCAAAATTAATTTTAATCAAAATTAATTTCATAAAATCAATTTTGTTAAATGTTTATCTAAATACGTACTAAGTAACCTAACCCATACATTAACCTTATGTTTGGTTGGATGGAAGGAAAATTTTAAAACTTTGAAAAAAAGAAAAAATTTAAATTTTAGTATCTAAAAATAATTTTTCTTTCTATTTTATATTCAAACAAACATAATAAAATGTTTAGTTAGTTGTGTTTTCTTTTCTCTCTATTTTTTTTTCCATTTTCTCTCCTACCAGAACCTTACGGAATTGAATGGGTTTCATTGGTTTGACTCAAATCCTTAAAAATTTTAAATCAAACTAATCAGAATCACTTCGGATCTATGATTATCCGTGAACCCTATTTTTTTGATTGGATTGATGAATCAACATAGGACTGAAGATTGAGTATGGGGGATGGAGGATTTCGGGCCTATGTTTTTGTGCACAATGCCCACCATCAGGATATTGTATGGGCCTGAGATCGCTCAAACTATTATACGATTTTTATCTGTATATTATTTATAAGATATATTGGGTATGAATTTTGTGTGAGTGATTCCGTATAGGCCTAGGAGTCTAAGTATTGGGTATGAATTTTGAACTTGCATTTTTCATTCACAGGGTTTTATGTGACTTTGCTATTTACACTCCTTTCATTTATTAAATACACTTTTTTATGTAGAATTATTTAAATAACTTTATTTCATCCCTATCTATACTTTGTTATTTTTTGTATCGTATGCACTTTACTAAGAAACATATCGATCCCCTGTAGGCTGTAGCAAGTTGAAACTATGGAACCAACTTCTCTTACAATGCCTTTTGTACAAGAAATTTCAAAGGAGGCAATTACGAAAGTTTCAGAGCGTTATGTTCGACCACTTCATGAACGTCCAATATTATTACCAACCACTACTACTGCTACTCCTAATTTATCATAAGTTCCCCTGATTGACCTAAGCAAATTGTTGTCACAAGATCTCAAGGGACCTGAACTGGAGAAGCTCCACTGTGCCTGCAAAGAATGGGGTTTCTTTCAGGTTGGTCAAATGTCATGCATCTACTTAATTAATTACTCTATCCTTGCTTTAATTTCTTGTTCTTTTCATTACGTGTGGGTTTGTTTTAGTTTAAGACACCTCAAGCCGTTCAAGCAAAAGTAACAAATTATTACTTCTCACAAAATGACACTTCATAATTGGTGTAACTTGAAGGTAACGGATTAACAAATATGCCCTAATTAAGGAGATATAAGATTTGGTAAGTGGTTAGAAAAGAATGAAGAGAGAAAGGAGGGAAGAGAAATCACATATTCTTATCTTTCCACTAATATTTCTACTAAAATTAACAAATTAACATTTACTAATAAAAAAAATATTAATTAATTAATATGGAAAGTCATTATTAGAGCTGATCAATCATGGAGTCGGTACTTCATTGCTTGAAAATGTGAAGATTGGTGCTCAAGAATTCTTTAATCTTCTAATCGAAGAAAAGAAGTTTGCACAGAAAAAGGGAGACGTGGAAGCATATGGTCAACTCTCTGTCGTTTCCGAGGATAAAAATTAAAACTTGACTGGGCATATATGTTTTTCATGTTCACTTTGCCACTAGACAAGAGGAAACAACACTTGCTTTGCTACCAAACTTCCCCACCTCATTCTGGTAATTCTTTCTCGTATCTGCTCTCTATTTTTAATTTAAAATCAAAGCATATGTTCCATCCATCCAGTTAGTGTCATCTTTTGAGACTATACGGATGTAGTTTAGATTTGGTACAGAATCACACTTTCTATCAAATATTTGCATATATACGAATGTTAATAATAAAGTCGGTTTCCAACAAATCTTTCCTATTAAAAGAACTAACAAAATAAAAAGTTAATAGTAAAACTATATAGAAGTTTGAATTTTGTTATTAGAGTTTGCTACTAAAACACATTTATTACATTCGTTAATTGGGCTGATATGTTCATTTGTTGTAGAGATGATTTAGAGACCTATTCCGCTGAAATGAAGAAACTTGGTATCCAAATCCTTAAACTAATGGCAAATGCCCTGAAAGTGGACACTGTAAATGACAGGTATTTGAGCCAGGGACTCAAATAATGAGGATGAATTATTATCCACCATGTCCCCAACCAGAGCTAGTGATGGGACTTAATCCTCATTCTGATGGTTGAGGCCTCACCATCCTTTTCCAAGCCAATGAAATGGAAATTCTTCAAATAAAAAACAAAAAAAAATGAAAAATAATAACTACTCTCAACCGTTCGAATAACAAATAGTTGCGATGGTTTATCGCCAAGAGTTGCGATGGTTCACCGACAACTCTTCAACAGAATTGTTTGTTGTCTATAAATAGATACAAAGACAGTCAGAAAATAAGTAGAAAAACTGATAGAGTTTTAATAGTTAGTCTTTTCTGATATTTCCGCTTAGATATTAGTGTATTTTCATATCACATAACTCTTCATTCTTACTGAGTGGTTTCTCAAGCATTAACTTTGTTCGTTTGGGCTGTTGTTTTGAAGTGTCATCAATCTTCAGACATTGATTCGTTATATTTTGGGAGACAATTGTTCATCAACCTTTGACATCAATTGAAGAGAACAAATTGTCTTAAAAGACAATATTGTTGATTCATACTTATCATACAGATTCTGTTTAAATTGGTTTTTGTGCGGTTGTAGTAAATTATATTATTCCTCTTGACCACTCAGATTCTACCCTTATACAATTGGATATATTCCAATTCTAAATTAACTAATAGATTTAACAGAAACACCTCTCTTACGCTTTCATTATTAACGTTGGAGATGTGCTAGAAGTAAACATTTAATTAATTTGTTCATTTGTCTATAGCTAGATCATTATCTTAAAATAATTTAAATATGTGCCCATAGAAAGGAAGAAAAAAATTGAATTGCAATTACTTTATGACCTTTTATAGTTCTCACAATTAATTTTAGCAGATGTTTTTTTCCGGAAAAAGTTAGTTTAGTTGTTAATGTTTAATATTTTGTTAAGAGGAAAATAAAATACTCCATTTTTCTCTCTCTCATTTCTCTTTTTACCATCAAATGAACTTAATAATTCTAATTAATTTATAATCCTACAAGTTAGAATGTATTTACAACACTTCTAACTTTAGATGAACAATGCAAACACATAAAATTTATAGAAAACATGATATTCTTAACAACTTGAAAAATGCGAGACGAGTTCTGGTTCAGGAATTCAAAAGTTGTTGGTTTAAAATTTTAATATTCATCGCTGATGAGTTTATTGAGTTTGGAAAAATTTACATGCATGTAACCCACCACACCATAAATATTTTGTTCAACATTATAATTTTGGATTGAAATGATCTGTCCCCAAAGTCCTTCCCCTTCCCTGTCCTACAATCATATTTTGCCCAATCATTTAAAAATTTACACTTCAAATTTTAAGTTTTAATGTTGTTACGGTTTCGTTATCACTTCAATCATATTGTGCCACGTGCAGATCTGGACCAGTGTGTCGTGGAGGCACTATACTGGAGGGTAGAATGGAAAAGGAAGGGTCAATGACGACACTTAACATGGTCTCTTTAGTCAAGGGACATGAAATAAAATAATAATATCAATTTATTAATAAAATGATTATTATATAATTTTATTTTAGATAAATTATCATTTTATTTTAAAAGTGTATAATTCTAATAAATTTATTTATAAAAATAAAAAAATAAAATTTAATCCTCCAAATTATAATAAGTGAAACAAATTCATCTCATCTTTGTCAGAAAACTCACCTACACTTATAATTACTAACTTTAAGTAAACTCTCCTCGCTTAAATAAAGTTTCAACAATTAAAATACCCCCAACAATGAAAACCATAATATAGCAAGTACAATGCTTTGTTTCAAGCACTTTCACGTTCGTCTTCAAACTACTAAAATTTGCTTGCAGCACTTTCAGAAAGGGTATTATCAGAAAATCACTGTTCTATGCACAGTGAATTAGCACCCAATTATAGATAAAAAAAAAAAAAACACTTGATAAAGCGTGTAATGGTGTCAACACGTGGGATGATAATCTTCTTGCAACTTGATAGATAGGGTTGTGGGAAAAAAATTAAATATAATATAAATTAATTAAATATTTAAGAAAATGATATAAGGAAGACAAAAATTAGGAAAATGATGCATTCTATTATACCTATTTAGAATGTGTTTTCATAAATTAGGAAAATGATATAAGAGAGACAAAAATTAGGAAAATGATAGAGTGCATCATTTTCCTAATTTTTGTCTCTCTTATATCATTTTCCTAATTTATGAAAACACATTCTAAATAGGTATAATAGAATGCATCATTTTCCTAATTTTTATCTTCCTTATATCATTTTCCTAAATATTTAATTAATTTATACTATATTTAATTTTTTTGCCTAGGGTTGTGTATTGTCTGTGTCAATCATATTCTTAAAAGTCAAAATGGGGTGGTGGCGGACGAGCTTGCTGGTTTCTGTGCAATGAATTTGACAGGTTTTCTTGAGCGATTTAGCTTCCAACGATACATGTACATTTGGATATGTATACCCGGTGTCTACCTAGTATATATATCCAGTTAATTACCTATATAAATATGATTAGTTTTATTCTAAAAATTATTATTAAAATATCTAATAGAAGTTAATTATCTATGTTATAAACATAATTAACAATATATTAAGGTGAATGTTAGATATTTCTCTTTAAAAAACGTGATTGTCAAGTGTACATTCTCGGATGTACGTTTATCATTTTTCTTTAATCTATGTAGACTAGTTGTTGTTTTTTTTTTTTCATTTTTTCAATGTGAAAAAATAAAATTGCTGTCTACAGTCTAGGGTAAGTGTCAACTGGCATGACATGTTGCATCATTGAATTGGTCCATGGTTAGATAATTCATTGTGGAGAATTCTACTTTTTTTATTAACTAAACTAAAAATAAAAACAAACATTTTACAGTTATTTTATAAGAATTATATGGCTTAAATTCCTATTACAATTAAGAATATTTGACCAGAATATTTTTTTGGAATTACCAGAATATTTGTTTTACTCAAACCAAACTTGTAAATTTTGTGTATTTAAATAGTTATTTTAATTTTATTGACTTATTAGTATTTAATCATATTCATCTTATTTTTTTTTATATTTTAGTCAACCCATAGATATTTAATTTAATTTTAATAATTATGTTATATTCAACTAATAATATTAGGATTTAACTATAGAGTATTTATTTTTTATTTTTATGAAATAATTTAATTATGTATAGCTATCCTCATATGTCTGCAGTCTGCCAATTGAGAAAATAAGATCATCATGTGTTCTGAATTTTCAAAACTTTTCGAAAGGAGTTTTTCAATTTTTTCGCACTACTTGAAAATAGCTGGTGGCCATGACTAACAACATTGAATATTGGGGCTACTTGCCTACTATAATATGATATAATTTTTCTATATTATCTACACGAGCTAAAGCAACCAATCAACACCAACTCAGTAAATTTATATATTCATTCCGATAAAAGTAAACGTAGAAGAAAACATTCATCATCTAATCTGAAATTGTGCTCTGAATTGAAGCAATGGAAGTAACAGCTGCTCCAGTGCCTTATGTCCAAGAAATTGCAAAGGAGGCATTGACCGTAGTGCCTGAGCGTTATGTTCGACCACTTCATGAACGTCCTATATTATCTAACTCTACTCCTTTACCTGAAATTCCTGTCATTGACTTGAGCAAATTGTTGTCTCAAGACCACAAGGAGCATGAACTCGAGAAGCTTAACTATGCATGCAAAGAATGGGGTTTCTTTCAGGTTTGTCATAAATAAATAGAACATGGCTAGATAAAATTTTGTACTAATATATTGGATATAGACATAATATGTGTTACTTTTTAGTTTATATAGGTCAAACATCATCAATTTTTCCCTCTCTCTAGCTATATATATAAGGACTTTGATCATGAATTTGGTTTTTAAATTGTATGTATGATTTAGTCTATCATTTTTATGAATTTTTCATGTTTCTTTAATCAAAGACTAAATTTATATGTTTCTTATTTTAAAGTTCAAGATCAAATTTATAAATATAAAAATACAATGATCTTAACCATGTTTAACTAAAAGTACAGGTCTGAAAGACATATCTTTTGCCAGGATGATTTACTTAATACTCATGTTGTAATGTTTTAGCTAATATCATGCGCAAATTAACCATGATTACAGCTAATTAATCACGGAGTGGACTCTTCGTTGGTAGAAAAAGTGAAGAGAGGTGCTCAAGGATTATTCGATCTTCCAATGGAAGATAAGAAAAAGTTTGGGCAGAGAAAAGGAGAAGCTGAGGGATATGGTCAACTCTTCGTAGTTTCAGAGGAACAGAAGTTAGAGTGGGCAGATTTGTTTTTCATGTTCACTTTGCCACCAAACAAGAGGAAACCCCATTTATTCCCCAACCTTCCCCTGCCATTCAGGTTCTTCATTCTAAATTTATAATTTTTCTCTTGTATCAGCATATAGAATACTAGAATTTGCCTATTTGTTAAAGTTTTGCCATGTAATTAAACATTGATTATTTGTGTGGATAACTTGATTACCTTCAATTGATTGCAGGGGTGATTTAGACGCCTATTGTGAAGAATTAAGAAAACTTGCAATCCAGATTCTTGACCAGATGGCCAATTCTCTTGTAATAGACCCAATGGAAATAAGAGAGTTATTTGGTGAAGCAGAACAATCAATGAGGCTGAATTATTATCCACCATGTCCCCAACCAGAGCTTGTGATGGGACTCAATCCTCATTCTGATGGTGGAGGCCTCACCATCCTTCTCCAAGCCAATGAAGTGGAAGGTCTTCAAATAAGAAAAGATGGACTGTGGATTCCAGTTAAACCCCTCCCCAATGCTTTCATCATAAACCTTGGTGACATGTTGGAGGTAATTAAGTTTTTTTTAATCATGTTATTAATGAAAAATATCTACAGATTATGTCGATAAATAATTTTTGCCTAAAAATATTTAGTATATCTTCCCTCCCAATTATGTTATTTTCATCTACAAGTGTTGATCCTTGTTTAAAAAGATTGAGGTCAACTACTCATTAATTTATAAAATAGTTTAAAATAGAGAAAATAATTTTTCTGTAACGTTTTAAATTCTTACAAACAGTGATTAATTTGTTCTTACCTTGTCAACTAATTAATTTGGCAGGTGATGAGTAATGGAATCTACCAAAGCATAGAGCACAGGGCAACAGTTAACTCAGAGAAAGAGAGACTTTCCATAGCCACATTTTATAACCCTGCTATAGATGCAATTCTATGTCCAGCACCAAGCCTTGTAACTTCAAAAACACCAGCAATGTTCAAACCAATCAGCGTGAGAGATTACTTGAAAGGATACCTTGCACAAGAACTTCGCGGGAAATCTTTCCTTGACACCATAAGAATTCATGCTGAAAATGAGAATAGCTCTTAGAACTTCAAAAATTGATGGAAAACATTAAATTTTAATGTATGAGACAAGCTTCTGTATTTGGCAATGCATTCAATTTTGCAGTGAAGCATGTCATACCAACAGCTATTGTATGAGTAAATTGAGGCTATGTCCAAAAATGAGAGGCTTGTAAACAAAGTTAATATAGTCATTAATAAAGATGATAATTATAAAAAATTATTAAGGTGGAATGTGGATTCCTGTTCAATCTCTTCCAATTGCTTTCATCATTAACATTGGAGACATTTTAGATGTATTTGAACAAAATTATTCACAACTTTTTGTGTAAGCTGAGTATCTATCCATTAAATCATTGTAAAATAGTAGATGTAAGATGAGAATAAGGCCTTTATAAGAAGCATCTATACTTGTGATGATTTTGTTACCTTCATACTGCTCAAACCCCAAACACCACTCAATGGCTCAATTGCCTTTGTAATATACATGGTTTTGCAAATGGTAACAATGGCATTAAAAAAAGGAAGAAGAGAACACTAAAGTTTCTCAACTGTTTTTATTTTTTAGTTTTTATATATAATGTTTTAGAAGTGATTTTTAAAACTTAATGGATTTTACATGATAAATTGATTTTTGAGTAATGTATAAATATTGCTTAGAGAATACTTTTAAAACAAAAAAAATTATAGAAAAATAATCAAATATGTCCTAATATTGGGACTTTTTTTAGATTTTTGGGAAACTATATTTTTCCAACCAATCACCTCCAAAAATAAAACTACTTTAGAAATTAGTGCATTTATTTTTGGGACCAAAAATAAAGTGCATTTTTTCGCTCTCTCTCCCCTTGATGTGTTCTCTTCCTACCTTCAAAAGTCAAATCACATCATATTATCATTATCATTTTCAATGAAATTCATTCTTTCATAACACATAATGCACTGATTTATTTAACTTTTTTTTAAAATAAGGACTTTTAACAAAATATTTTTTAATAAGAAGATAAGATTTACTTCTCACCAAATATATCAGAAAAGATGAAGTTTAAAATAATAATTTTAACAATTACCAAGACATTAAATCTTTCTAATAGTCGGCAAAACAAATATATTTATATACGTGATAAAATGCACAAGAAGTGTTACAATTTGTATGTAAAAGGTGGTTTGTCTGCATGAATCAAGGAATTCAGAATCTTATAATTTATACAGTGAGGTTGCATATGTCAAATTATCATAATAGGTGTCTTTAGAAGTATTTTTAACATAAGAAAATAAGAAAGAAAAGATAAGATAAGTTTTTCCAATAACAAAAAAAAATTCTATTATCTCATTTTTAGAAGCTCATTAATATAATTTCTTTAAAAGATGAAATGACATTTACTAATGAGTTTGTTAAGGATCTAATATATGGATCCATTAAAGTGTTTCATTGGGCCTATTAACCCAGAATCTCAATAGTATATGGGGAGATCTCAACATAAAGTGTAGAACAACCATTGAAGGAAATCCCAATAAATAGATATCATAATCTCAAGAATAAGAAGTAAACATATATAGGGATTCTCTCTCGACTCTATCTTGTCACTATGTATACACATCACGTTCATTGACTAAATGTTATATCGGTATCAAAGTGCACGATAATTTGCTTAGTCTAGGGGTGTTTTTTTTTCCATAGATACCTTGGAGAGAGTTATAGGGGCATTTTTCCATAGTTATTGATTCAAGATTAACATGCTAGATATTCGGCTAGACATCCCTATTTATAGAAACAGAACAGAGCTATTGGAAAACTTATCTTAATTTATGAAAAACTCATTTCATTTTTTGTTTTTTACTTTCTTTTCTTTATCGAAAAGTACTTCTAGATAAACTTATATTCAAACACGGTCAAAGTTATCAGTACCTCTTTGACCACCAACCATACATAATCCCCACGGAAAAGAATAAGCCTTCACGGGGATTAAAGATATTTTTTGCATTAATTAACAGTCACAATTCACAAATCTAGCCGTAATGAATTTGTCTGAAGAACTATGCTTATTTTGATCGGATTAGATTAAAAAAAAAAAGGTAAGAAAAAATTATCATGGACTATATAGTATATATAGGCTATTAGGGGTGGGCATGGATTGGATTTTTAATAATCCAATCTATATCTAATCCATATCTACTTAAATAGATTGAATTTTAAATCCATATCCATATTTTTTAAAAACCAATTTGGATTTAAAATCCAATCCATTTAAGTGGATATGGATTGGATCATATCCAAATAAAATCCACTTAAATGTTATAATTTTTTTTTTATAAATTTTAGTAATTACACACTAAAAAGTGAAAACTTAACACTTGTCTACTTGAACTTGATAAGAATTACTTCAAATACCAAATGTATTAATTAAAATATCACTAAAAGGAATTAATCATAGACTTTAAACTTGACCAAGTTATATCATAATCACACTCAAGTTGCTAAAATCCTTAAAAGCACAATAACAACTATATATCCTTAAAGCACTATTCAACCATCTAATTCTCATTGTTCATAGGATTATTCTAGAAAAAATACTAAAATTATATTTCAGAAAAATCGAAATCCAAGAGTCCATCCATCGATCCATCCAATGGTCCATCAGTTTCACTCTGACTTTCAATATAGGCTGCCTGAGAACAATATCCTGCTGGAATCTAACCCACATGGAAATCAAATCAAATAATAGACCACCTACTCATATTCTTATTTCAAAACAGGAATAGGATAAGGTGGTAACATTATATTTAAAGTTGCTAGAATTACCTTGTAACCAGGCCAATCATGTGACCATCTGAATTGATAACAGCACCACCACTAGCACCACTGCACCAGGATGAATAGCAGCTGTTGTTTCGAGCACTTTTGCCTCAACCACATGCAGATGCTCAGGTTGAATGGACAGATAAGATTGAGGAGTCTTTGCCTCAACCACTTTTGCTACCACACCAGAGCAAACAGATGGGAAGAATCCTAATGAAAATAGATGACTTCCAAGGTTAAACAAAGAAATAGAAAGAAAACCGACAACAATTGAATTGGTTCTTTATAAAATCGGATACAACTCATCACCTACCCTCACTTTAAAACAGAATTAGCCTT
>PYAF01003877.1:1278555-1301313 GCA_007407185.1 Glycine tomentella
AGATAAGATTGAGGAGTCTTTGCCTCAACCACTTTTGCTACCACACCAGAGCAAACAGATGGGAAGAATCCTAATGAAAATAGATGACTTCCAAGGTTAAACAAAGAAATAGAAAGAAAACCGACAACAATTGAATTGGTTCTTTATAAAATCGGATACAACTCATCACCTACCCTCACTTTAAAACAGAATTAGCCTTCCCTTCCCTCTCCCTTGAACATCCCATGGCAATCCAAACATTCCATAAAAGAACAAAATGTTTGCACATATTTAGCCACAATCCTAGTAGATCCTACACATTATTACAATCTAAGCACAAAAATAGTATATAAAGTTTTAACATGAGGACTGTACATCACATGAACGGGTGTCTGTTGGAACATGTTCAACTCAAGAGATGTTATGACAAACTGCTCTCTTCACAAGACTATGCTCAAACAATCAATATAAAACATATATTTGTCATAGCATCAAAGGAACAAAATGATTGAAGCGTTCGATTAATAATCCGAGAGAGGAGCAAAGAACAAACAACAATAAACACACCAATGAGCATTCAATATATGACATTGATATTCACGCGATAAGAAATTCATGCGCCTTATTCTAAACAAATCTTAAAAGCATTGCTCATCCAATCCTAAACTTCCGTCACCAAGACAAGGAATCAGCAAAATCACTTAACCAGATGACATTTCAGAACCTACATTTGTCGGACCCTTACCAGTGTTTTCCTATTCCATGAATCTGATGCGGGGACCAAAGTGGAAACGAATTGGATAAACACTTATCTCCACATCACCTACCCTCGATCGCAACCCATAGGCGCACAGCACAGGATTCGTGAGAGAAGCTGAGAAGTGAGAACTGAGCAAAGGCACCGTACACTGAGAACGAGAAGAGACAAGGTTGAAGATGTTAGATGTCCAAAAAAAATAGATTTGGATTTTTCATTTAAATCTGTATAAAATAAAAATGGATTTCAGATTTCAAAATAAATATAAAATAAAGATATGGAAAAAAAATCTGATCCATTAAAAAAAATAAAATGGACTAGACCAAAATAGTTATTAGATTATAAGTGGATACTAGATTTTTTTGTCCACCCCTATAGGCTATATAACCCTCCATAAGTAAGAAAAAAAAAAAGATGGAAAGAGACAAAAAAGAGTTAATGAAAGTACCTGTACCTGGTACCTGGTACCTGCACTGATGCTTATGCTAGTCCTGCCACTGCAAGATCTGCAACATCGATAAAAGAGAAAGAAAACGGGAAATTAGTGCGTGCAATTTTGGAAATAAAAATAAAAAATAAAATATTGGAGTGGTAGTAGTGTTGTACTAAACATGGATGTAGTAACGTTCGGAATCATAGTCGGCATTATCGTTCTCTTCTTAGTCATTGTTTGCTACATCACCATCGAAGGCACTTGCAACTCACGCTCTTAACACTAACACTCTTCAATTTCTCTCTATTTTTTTAATTCCATGGCATTGGGTAGAAAAATGACTCTGGAATTAGCATTTCTTCTCCTCTGTTTGGTTATTGTGTCCTGTTTGGATCTGGGAATAGCGCATCAGCATCAGGGTCACTCCCATTCCCGTTCTGGTTTCTGTGCATCCGATGCCCATAATCACTGCGGAGATGACCATCATCATGACCATGGCCATGCGCATGACCATAATAAGGACAAGATTAACGGTGGGTCGAAGCTTCTTCCCGAAGAGTTAGCGGAGGAGGAGGATATGAAACTCTATGGCTTCGGTTTACCCCATCACCATCACCACGATCACGATATCGAGGCTGCAGAACTATCCGGTTTAGGTATTTTCATCCATTTTCTTTCACTCACGCGCCTCTATGTTGCGTCAATTTTAACATTCCTAATTTCAAATGCAGCTAGTGGGAAATAGGTCAGTGATGATCTGATTACCAAATTTTCTGGGGAATTAGAATCTATTTTTAGAAAGCTTTTAGGGGTGATGTGATTGTGGTCCTAGCTGATGTAGGGTTTATGTGCAAAGTGTCGCTAGGGTTTATAGACTGATGCAGATTGCTTTGCAATCATCGTAGACTTCGAAATTATAAAGCCTGTGTGTAGTGCTATTTATAATGTAATTTTCACTTAAATTGGGGTGATTTGGCTTTCCAGAAATGTACTGAGTAGATAACATAAGATGTATAAAACTCACCTGACCGTACCTATTTCCCTATGGATCTTCAATTTTTCTATTGATTAATTTATGCTGTATAGTATGGGATGAGTTACTAATCAGATAGAAAATTATGGAGGCAATTCTTGTATTGAGAAGTGAGATATCACTTGGCGGGATGAGGGACTGCTAGCTTAGCTCCAATTAACTGGATTTCCTGGATGTGGAAGACTCTGTTTGTTTAACTGAGCCCTGTTTAGAAGATCCTGCTTACGGTTTTCCTTGTCCAACAGAGCTGCAATTGGAGCAATTCAACTTGAGACATACCACTTCTTCAATACTTATTCAACTTGAATGCTCTTCTCCCCCATTAAGCTTGTGCAGATTTCTGTCCATTAAAAGCAGCCTCCTTTAAGTAGACTTTTCATCTTAGTAACAGGAAATGAAAAGTCCCATTCATAATGACATTGGGAAACTATTACTTTTTTATTTGGAGATTAAGAGATTATCTTTTAAATGTTTTCTTCTTCAGACATTTCTAATGGAATGCAATTCCCTTATAAACATTTATATTTTTGGATAAGAAAATGGACAATAATAGCATAAGATTTGTGCTGTTAATGCTATTCTAGCTTTCTGGAAGCTCAAATCTACGGATTGTTTCAGATTTGATGTTTATATAGTTAATTTGTTTTTTATTTTAGGCCTTTGGTTGAATGCTTTGGGCTGTTCATTTCTGGTGAGCATGGCTTCTCTTGTTTGTTTGATTATCCTGCCTGTAATTTTTGGTAAGTATTTTTTTTGTCATTTTCTACAATACAAATTATTTATTTCTCAATAGGCAAGGCTTATCTACAGTATATGAAACTGAATACTCTGGTTTATTCACCTATTTCAGTACAAGGGAAACCATCAAAGGCTGTTGTTGATTCATTGGCTTTATTTGGGGTCAGGTTTCATCTACCTACTTTCTTTGGTTTCACTATCTTGAATTCTCTCTTTATTGCTTTTCTTTCTGGTCATTTTGGGTATTATTCTTATTTCCTTGTCATGAGATTTTATACTTTATGGTTTGGAAATCGTGAGTGCCAGCACAATGCTAACTATGAAAAGTTACCAAACTACCTGCTGTCAATAACTTAGTTAAATATCTTCTTTTATTTCTGGTTTACATTTTTTGCTTCATTTCATTCTCATTGACCATGCCTTTTGCAGGCAGGAGCTATGTTGGGGGATGCATTTCTTCACCAATTACCACATGCTTTTGGTATGAAATGCATCAGAACCTGTCTTCAGTACAGTTGATGCCTTTGTTGATTTATTTTGTATAAAGTTCAGTTAAATTCTTTTAATTGCAAGTTTTCCATTATTTGATATCATTGGAGGAAATTACGTGTCTCTTTTCCTCTTTCTCTGATCTCCTTTCCTCTTTCTTATATGTTACGTGTGTATCTCTTTGCCTTTTCTTTTACTGGTATCTTTTTCAACCTTAGAGTATTAATGGTTGTGTTAGTTTCGTAAACTAATGCTTTGAAAATGTAAAAAAATCTGAAATTTGTTAATCCGCTTTTGAAGGAAACATGTTTGAAGTGATAGTATGACTAGTGAGACAGAAAGACTAAAAGAGTGGTACTGGTATATATATATATATATATGTATGTATGTATGTATGTATGTATGCATGTATGTATTACTGTTCTATAATTCTGTAATCTTTTTTTGTATTTAAACTTTTGAAGGAAGCTGAATGAGTTGCAGAGTTTTGAACTAGAGTTCCTCCTTATGTCACTTGATTCTTTTCTTTTTCTTTTATCAAATAAAAGGTTGGGGAATTTGTGATATTGATTCTTCTGGTGTGTTTTCCTGTAATTCCTATTGTCTCTTTGTTACCCACTTTCTTAATTGAGAAACGTTTCTTCTTGATCCACAAATTTGGAAATCTACTGTTAGGTACCAGAAAGAGCTAAGAGAAATAGAGAAGAAACTGTAATGTATTATTATCAAGTATCAACCCTGTATCAAAGAGATACCTGGCTGCAGTATGAGAAACTGAGTACAAGTGAAAAAGAACAAAAAATATCCTAGGCAATTCAAGAGTGCCTAGTCTCTCCCAAAGCTTAAACTAATTCCTGCCTAAAACTTCCCAATTCACATGCCCCAACCCCTCCCTATTGCCAGCTCAGCAGTTAGTTACTAAGTGGGGTGTCGCTCATATTCTCTCTCCCCTGCGTCTGATCCTGTACATCACACTTATTCCTCTTCCTCATATGCATTTTTATTTATTTTTGGTTTTGGGGTCTTACACGAAGGTCAACTTTTGGTCTAGAGAGCTATACCTTGTAGGATGTGATTACACAGATTCGCAGATCCGGTACTGCTTTTTATGATGATATTTGTGTTTTGGCCAGAAGAAGTTCAGAAAGAGTGAGTGTTTTACTTTTGCAATATCGAGCAGTTTTTTTCCTTCGGAGAAGTATTTTTTGGTGTTTTTTTATTTAGTTATTTTATTTATTGGGAGTAAAATTGTTTGATGAATAGTAGGTTTTTGTTTCAATTTAGAGAAATTTCTCATGCTTCATTTTAAATGTTTTGGTAGAAAATGTATCAAGGATATAAGGTACTGGATGCTGTTTACTCCATAATTTATTGAAAACTTTTTAAGGGCAAGTTTCTATTTTATGTTTTGCATATAAACTGCCCAAGCTTGCTGTGTTCTTGATTGAGTTGATTCATTTCAATTTCCTTGTTTTTTGCCCCCTATTTTGTTAAGAAGGAAGGATATGCTATCCTTTTCCTAATTCTGCTGTCCCTTTTATCTTTCTAATAATATTTTGTTTTCTAAAAGAATTGTATTTTGTGACATAATATGATTCTCTTTTACTGTAGGTGGAGAACACTCCCATTCTCATGGTGACCATGGAGATCATGACCATCATGATAGTTCTGGACATGATCATGCACATTCTTTAGCCGATCTTTCCATAGGAATATCCATCCTTGGTTAGTAGTGATATGCTTGATGTTCTTACTGATCATGTTGATTATTCACTGGCAAGAATATTATAAATTATTGGCTTCCCTTACTTCCACTTATAATTGCATGGAATAATTCAATAATTTTATATTTTGTTTTATTGGTGTGACACTTTTTGTGGAGAATGTGATAGAAAATCATTTAAAGTGGTTTGAACATGTGCAAAGACCACTGGAGACTCTAGTGAGGAAAGTAAATCATACAGTTTTTAGCCTATTGAAAAGGTGTAGAGGAAGACCAAGAACGCTGATGGAAATTATTAAAAAGGATCTCATGGTGAATAATATCCATGAGATTTTGGTTTTTAACTGATTCCAATGGCGTCTTGTGATCTATGTAGGCAACCTTACCTAGTTACCTAGTAAGATAAGGTTATTTTTGTTGTTTTCTGTATGACACCATCAAGACAAACCACTTTCATAGCAGTGAGAAAACAAGGTTGGGACAGGGAATTTGAGGTTGAATTTTCTGCTTAAAGCCATGCTTGTAGCTGTGATTGATCTCTTTCATTATATTCATCTTTATATTTTTCTCTCAATTTTCTTTCATCTCTATATTTCTCTAGTCATTTTTAGTCTTCATAAAGTAGGACTATGCAGGTGGGTTCTCTTAGAATCACTACTTTTTATAATGTTATATTGTTCTTGCAGCTGGAATTGTACTATTTCTTCTTGTGGAGAAGTTAGTGAGGTATGTTGAAGAAAACTCAGGAGGAGCGAATTCATGGACACATGCACACCACCATCATCACCACAATAGCAAGGAAAAATTGAAAGATGATAACAGTTCTACTGCCAACTTGCAGTCACAATCTAATAATGCAAAAGAAGAGAGATTGATAGATGAGAGAAAAGAAGACGATCAAGTGTCAAATGACTCCTTGAAGGGAGATAATCCATCTCAATCTGAAACCTCACTCAGAAAGGTAAGATGAGCACTGGTATGTCACTTCAGCTGACTGAAGTTGGAATGATCCATTTGGTTGGGTTCGAACCATTGTTGATGTCACACATATACTATGACTTTTATTAGTAGACATTGCCGTTTAGCCTTCAGATGTTTGACCAGTTGTGCTGGGAATGCAATTACTAATAGGATAATAATATATGCAAAACCTGAACAGCTGGAATAGGATGGTTATGCATGTTGTATAATGCTCTATTAGACATTTAGTTTGAATGGAATAGAGGGGATGAGAAAAAATTATCTGACAAATGATATACATGTATCACAGAGAATTGGAAGCAATGTGAACAAAGGTGATAATCTCGACGATAATACTGTAGATAGCGCCACAGATAATGTAAAATCCTCAAATGTTAAGGAACCAGTTAGATCACCAACTAGTCTTGTGTTTGGTTATCTCAATCTTTTCTCTGATGGAGTGGTAAGTTACATTTTGACCTTTGATTGGTTGTCAATTGTAATGAAGGAAAGTTTTCGATGTGTTCATGCAAAATATATTAATATTGCAGCATAACTTCACCGATGGAATGGCTTTAGGAAGTGCATTCTTGCTCTATGGATCTGTTGGTGGCTGGTCTAGAACTCTGTTTTTGCTGGCACATGAGCTTCCTCAAGAGGTTCAAATTCATCTTTATTCTATCACATGTTCAGTTACATAGTATTATGCTCATCTGCAGAAGATTTCATCCCATTTTTAGGCATAACTTAAATTGTAACAGACAACTTCCTGAAGGCCTGAAAAGTTTGTTTAATTTGACAAAGTGAAGCAAATATGTATCTTTGTTAACATGACGATTATTTTTCTTATTGCCTAATTTATTTAGCTAAAGTTCATATAGTGCTTAGATCTTTTGATTACTTGATTTTGATAAGAGAAAATTAATACCGATATGTTATAACTTGCAAAATTATGGTGTCAGAATAGCCAAACACATGATTCACATGATGACACTGAATTAAATTTATCATTATAATCTTCATCATTGTGTATTTTTTACAAGCATAAGGTACCGTGAAACTTCATTAACATTGTTATACAGACTTCATCTGGTGACATTTATGCACATATATGTCTGCATCAATGTACATTCCAGGTGTATATTCAGATTTCAATTAGCTATTATATCATCTTTCCTAAAAAACTTGTCACTACTCATCTGGTTACTTATATGAAATATATATGTCTGTCATATTTGACCGGCTGTCCATTGTTATGCACATTCCATACCATGGATCTGAGTCCATGTTATGATTCTTTTAAGCTGATGTTTATTTGAATCTTATACATTTTCAAGCAATGTTAAACATTCTAGGTCCTATGAAGCCTTGAGACTCTTTGAGCCTCTGATCAATCTGGCATGAGAGCTGCCAGATCTTAAGTATCCTGCCTTAATGACACATTCAGGGAAATATAAGTTCAACATTTAGTGCTATCATCTCCTAATTGAGGAAGTAAAATTGCTGCAAGTGATCATATTTCTGCAATTTTTTGGGTTTCATGCTTTGTTATTTTGTCATTTAATAATGCTTTCAGCTTAGTATTTTGTTCTTTCTTTTTTATCTGATTTTTGTCTCGATTTTGTTTATTGTTAACATGTACATTCCATTGGTATTATTGGTTTCAGATCTTACTTTTGTTCCACCAAAAGTTTTATGCTATTTGTTTCTTCCACATACAGATTGGTGATTTTGGCATTCTGATAAGATCTGGTTTCAGCATACCAAAAGCGTTGTTCTTCAACTTTCTGTCAGCACTTGTGGCACTTGCGGGCACTGCAATGGTGAGTGTTATCTTCAATTTAATGTTTCAAATGAGTGAGTTGTTTAGTGGATCCACAAACGGCTTTTGCACACAATTAACATCGAAACAAAAATAAAAAATGTGAATATTGACAATAATGTGTTAACAAATATTGTGGTAAATGAGCGCAGGAGAAATAAAAGTGTAATCAATTTAATATTTCTGTAATAAAAAAAAATCAATTGGTTTCTTCTTACTAAATTAAAATGAGCTAAAAATGAAAAGAGAGATTCATTATACCATATATTTCTATACGGTAACAAAGTGTCGACTTCTAAACTTTTATGGGACTATTATAAATTTTTTAATATTGTGTTACTCTGAGGAATTTACAGATTGTGGTAGGAGTTGGATAATTACGAGTATCACGTCTACATACATTTCAATTTCCCAGATTCCCTTTTCTTGATTTGCTTCCCTTCATTGTTATTATTATTATTATGCCCAAGAGTGAACATGGAATGAAATAGAAAACCACTGTTTCTTGGTCTAGGCTCTGCTGTGGGGGAAAGATCCTGGACAGTCATCTTTGATTGAGGTAAGGAATGTTTCATAACGAATTTACTGGTTGATTGCAAGATTGATTTTAGCAATAATTTGTCTCATTTTTGACAGGGATTTACAGCAGGTGGATTTATATACATCGCAATTGCGGGAGTACTTGCAGAAATGAATAACAGTGGGAATACGACATTAAGAAGTACTGTTGTCCAAATAATCTCCCTGACCATGGGCATGGCTGTTGCCCTTGGTATTTCCCTTGTAGAATGAATGGAAATTGGTCTCTATAGGACTTGCATGTCTTGATTCCTGATTTGCCAATTATTTCACAAAAAATATGCCAACCAGTTTACAAATTTTCTCTTTATATTTTTGCTTTATGCTAAACGGTGAACCCAGAAAAGCTTGTAGGGAAGAGGAGTTGAGAGAAAATGATGGATCAAACAGAATGGTCAGGCTTTAACACCAAATGATTCCTTACTCCCTAACAGAGTGAACTTTGTACAGTACATGTTTTTTCTTTTCGTCGTTAATAATAACCTTGCACAAGTCGTTTGTCTTTGGCACACTGTATTTTGTAACCTTTTTCTTTCTTATGAGCTGTATAGCAGTCAAAATGCTTTCCTCTTTCTGATGCACGTAAGGATGAAGACACTGATTGTGTCTGATTGATTTTGTACTTTTTTTTTCTTCCGTTGTCTTTATGTTTTTGGTTTTTGTTGTCTTTCTATTTTATTCTCTTTCAATGGAAATTGAGCCTGCACGCCTACATTTGGATAAGGGCGGTTGATCTTATATGTGAAACTCGCAATTATTGACGTGCCCTTGTCCAATTATTGACGTGCCTAGTTGGGGACATAAATTTTTTAGAGATGCTAGCAATATAACACTTTGTACTACACTATTTAATTTTGTTTAAAATTTGTCAGACATTAGTAGTATAAAATTATGAGTGTTTCATTCATTAAAATTTGCTAGCATTTCTCCAAAATTTTTAGCTAAACACCATAAGTATTTATCCAACATGCCTCTGCACGATGAATTGTATAATATGCACATTTGCAAACACCGAAGTATAAAAATATCTGGAATAAGTAGAAAACATGAGTTACATTTTTTGACGACCCACACATGATGAGTGCTTGGGGTCTTGCTGCTCCAATGCTTTTTTCCTTGCTCTATTGAAGCTTACTCAGCTTATAACCAGAATGCATCCCTCGTTACATGGAATGTTGTGATGGAATTTATTTCTTTGTTAAGACTCAAACTTGTCCAACTGCTGAAGCACCTGAAAGATGGTGATATTCTGGGATGGTAGGGGAGGAAGAGGTGGCATTCTCATTAATGGAGTCATCACAAGGTCTCCTCCTTCGTGTGTGAGGGTGTGATGCCGCTTTCTTACTCCTCGAGCTGGAGGCTCTGCGTCCATGGTGGTCGTTCTTTCTCCATTCACCACGACCCTGGTTGTCTCTACTCTTTTCTTTGAGCTTTCTGCAAACCTCTTTTCATGCATCCTTTCATCCTGCAAAAGTAATGTAGATGTCAGTTTCTTCCCCGAACTTCAGAGTGAAGTTCAAAATGCATTTAAGTACTCCTTTTACACTGCGTTTTCTGAGGACCTATGGAACCATCAGTGATATCAAATATCAAGAGGGAAAAACTCTGGTTCTTATCTTAAAAAAAATCCAGACCAACCAGTAATTCAACATTCGTTGGATCTGATTGTATTTAATTTAATTAGCTTCAATTATTTATTGGTTTTTTGGTACATTTATTTTTTCTTTTTGTACATATTGTTTAAAGAATAATTCTAAATCTTTCTATACCTTCCTGTAAGATCTATTTACTAAATGCAGAAAATATTAAATGTTTCCTCTTTAAATTTTTAAGATATTAATTGTATTAGCTAGAGTCAACCTCTAAAATGTTTGACAATTGACATGGATGTCTAGAAAATAAAATCGAGTAATGTTGTATCTATACAGAATATCTTTTTACTAATATTTAATATTTTATAAAAAAAATAGTAATGAAAAAGTAATTGTGTTTGAATATCTTTAGAGAATTAATAAATAAAAACTCAGCAAAAAAAAAAAAGAGAATTAATAAAAAATAGATGTTTTAGAAGGATGGAGAATCATTTAATAAAAATCAATACCTTGACGAACACCTAGCTAGATATTTAGAAATACATTATGACTGCTGTATACCAGATTCTTTTTTGTTTCAAAGCAAACACCTAGATAGATTAGAAACACATTATGAGAAATATCAGCACAGTACTGATATAGAATTCTTTTCTTTCGAAAGCTTTCCTTCCTGTTCTGAATGATTTTCTACGCTGTACTACTATACCCTAAAAAGTCATTCTCCACATCTGTATGCTGCAATTCAAAGCTAAAAAGAGAAGCTCTGGAGGGTATACCCCTAGCTGGTCCAGTATATATGTCTTAAAAATAATGCAGGCCAAATTTTTTTTATGTTTAGTATATCAAATTCTAGTGTTTTAATTTATACGGTCTATAAAAGTACACCTCCTGAAACTTTACATGTCGGTCCCTTTGCTAGCAAGAGACGATTATGAGAATACAACTAGAGGACAAATGCAGAAATACAAAGGAATCAACATATCATACATATGTTATGTGATGGGCATAAAACAAACATAAAAAACGAAGTTGCGTTGTTTTTTCTTACCATGCAAACATCATATGATAAGTTAAGCAAATAACTAATTAAACCCCAAATTACATATATAAATGCTTACATTGATAACTGAAGACTCGGGCATTGGGCATTTCACGGGACGATCTTCATCTGGTGGCTCCATAGGGTGTTCAACTGGGCAGAAATCAGTGGTTTTATCAGCAACCCCTTGAAGATGATGATGCACTTCCATGATGATACTGTTTTGTTCTTGTGTTGCACTGGTCTCATCTATCAAGGGAAACTCGCTCTCTTTTTCGTCCTAAAAAATTTACAAAAATTGTTTTTGCATAAGCACCAGTGCAATATAGAAGAAGAGAAAAGAAAAAACAGCAAAGATTCTTGTCTATTAACGCATTCTCCAATTACCCATTTTATTAATGAAGGAGTTGGAGAGAGAAACAAGGGGTTTGAGGGCACTTACAAAATGATCCTCCCCGCATGAAAATCCCATGAACATATGAGCTCATGCCAGAAGCTGAGAAAATGTTGGTTTGTCTGTCTGTTGTGTGTGTTTGTGTCTGTGAGAGCGAGAGAAAGAGGAAAAGATGGCAAAAGAGAAAGACAGCATAAAAAGGAGGAATAGAGAGAGAGAGAGAGAGAGGTGGCAATGTGGGATCACCTTGAACAGTTGAATACGAAGAAAGATTCCCATTGGGATTTTGCTACTGCTTTTAAAATCTTAACCTTTCGCTTTCTTTGTTTTATTTTCGTTTTTAATTTTTTTATATGGGTCCTTGTCTCTTGACGAATCAGAGGCATGGCTTTTCTTTCTGCTTTGCTACTTTTTAAGAAGGGTAGCAGTGTAGTTTGGTTGCAAATGTTGGTACCACTAGACTTAAAGATCAAGTGTTGTTTCATCTTTTTTAGTTATATATTAAAATCTTAATATCTAATTGTGTTAAATATTTAAAGAATGGGTTTTAGTCAATCATATATATGTATATAGTCTGACTCGAACATGATTTATAATAAAGAGAAATACATGGTACAAACAAATACTGCACGAATTTGACGAAAACAGTTTTTGATAACATATTGCGGGACTTCTTCTATCAAAATGCATTTTTGTTTCAATCTTTTTTTAATTTAAAATTATCCAATCAAATGTAAACAAATCCTTTCGTACTTAATGTATTCGTACTGTTCCACATTGCTCAATACAAAATAAATGTGATCTAAAAAAAATGTTGACGTCTCTTTCTCTTTCTCTCTCCACACACTTTCTGCTTTACTTGGATTTTGCAGGAAGGAAATACCCAACAGATTTTGTGGTTGCTGCTAAGTTACCCCCCCCCCCCCCCCCCCAAATATATCCATCGTAAAGAGCAAAATCAAATTAAGCATCCAAAATGAGGTGTGTAGAAAGAGAAAGCGAGAGCCGAAAGCAAAAATACCGCGTCATTGCTGTGACTTTAATTAGTCTTCACACTTTTGAAGTAGCCGTTCGTTTATTTCGATGTAACATTCGTAAAGTAGTACGTAGCATGTGACAGTTTCAACATCAAAGCTACATTTTACATGTATGCATGCACTAATAGTAATTTTCCATAGTATATTTACGCATATGAAGATGGTATAACTTTAGGATTTTGTTATGTATTTCAAGTTGTATGATGCCACTGCATAAATTACAAGGACAAAGGTGCATCTGGTAGGGAAGATCTGCAGCAGCTTCTAACGTACTAACTTAATTTTCCATACATTTCATTTTCTCTATCATTTCCTTCCACTTCATTTTCTTCTTATTTTTCTTTTCTTTTTACGTACATCATTTATTACATCTTTTATTTTCTCTCTTTTGTATTTCTATTTTCTTTTTATCCTCTATTTACTCCATTTTGAAAAGAAGTCCCAGACCATATATAATAATATATAATATATCCATAGTTAAGCCAATTTTTAATTTATAAGACAGTTAATAAAATTTGACTGCATATAACATGAAAATTAACTAGGATCATGATGGTCCCAAACCATAAAATATTTCTCTATTTGAAGTATATGTTTATCAATACATAATTTGATGAGTATTAGCTAGTAACATACTTCTAATATTTTTTCTGATATATTATTATTAATTAAAATTCATTAGAAACTAAAATATCATGAGCGAAACTCATTAAACAAGAAGTAAGTTTCACAATTTTTTAAATTTCAAATAAATTTCAGTTAATAATAAGAAGAGTGTTTAAAAGAATGTGTTAATTTGCAAATATTTCTTCAATATTGGTTTATGTATTTTAGGATTGTTTTTGCATATTTTTTCCACGCTAGTATTTACAATTTGGTTACTCATATTGAGCAGTATAATTAACTTTGCTCTAATCTTAGTTAATACGAATTGGCACAAGTTTGGCCTCCTTTTTCTTATTATTTTAATTATATGTGGTGTATATATTGTTAACTTTCGCCATGTGTGTATATATATATATATATATATATTGTTAACTTTGGCCAACATACTTGTGAGAGCGCGTCACATATTTCTCATCTCTTATATTATTCAATGATTAAGAAGGGTGTTCTTGATTAATGATTCTTGTTATTGACGTTTTTTAAAACTTGATGTTAAGTTTTGGATTGACGTTAAATAAGCAAATTAGGAATGAGAAACATCAAAACCGAGAAAAGTTGACTGTCGTAGCTTTTTTAAGCCGCGGGTTGGGGATTTTGAGCAAAAGCAAGATGATAACATCATCCTTATCAAGCAAAAATCATATCGAAGTTCTTTTAACTTCATGCCAAATGATCCGTAACTCGTCGAAGCAAAACTTTTACTTGTATAATACATGTAAGTGTATCAAGTCACTATTGAATCCATACATTAGTACATAAGAAAAATAATATTTATTTAATAAAGTAAATAGTATAAAGTTTTTTTTTTACACTGTGTTCAATTAGAAAATTTCATGTATATACTTTACTTTAAAAGTTATTATACGGTTGATGATTTTTTATTGAATGACGGTGTAATAACTTTTTTATACTAATACTATATTAAAACTAAGTTAATTGATAAATACTAATAATTTAAGTATTTATTAACTTAAAAATATGTGGTTAGTCAATGTTTGATCTCTTTAGTCCGGTCTTTTTGAGTTGTGTATATAGAAGAAAAAAACTTTGGTTACAAGAACTAATTTCATGATAAGTGTTTCCCATTAAAGCAAGCTGTCTTGTGCAGAGGATATATACAATTTAAACCAAAAAAAACACACTCACTCAGAATCCTAGCTATACCATAATACATTCTTGAAGGTGTTTTGATTGAAGCTTCAAGAGTAAAATTACAAAATACAAGAAAAATGGACATTCTATGTGAGACAGAAATCACATGATCATGTAAATGTTGGAATTATTCAGACACATTATTTAATATTATACAGTATTTTATCATCAAAGAAATTTAATTAAGAAGATTGAACAAAATAGATGAATTATTATAATTTTTTTAATATGATTTCGGTCTCTTTTTTTTTAAGAAACAAGTAATATTATATTTTACAATGTAATTTATTTTGAGAGAAAAAAGATCTAATATAATATTTTATTTGTATTGGACATTAGACCCAAAAGGCATCATAAAAGGAGCAAAGAACAAGGGGGAAACAACAGAGTCGCCCCAGTCATATATGAGCAAATAAAGATGGGGGGAGTTGTTGCTGCAGAATCAAAAGCGGGACCGATATATATCAAACAGTCAGATTCTACAACGGCTCTTCCAATGCCGTTTAAAGATCCTGAAAAGCTAGACCCAGAAACACCAAAGGAGGACCATATACATATACCCACATTAATTATGTTCATACTTCATGCCATTATGCCCCTTTTTTTCATTAAAAAAATAACTTGATCGTATCATTGAATAATATATTATTCTATTTTAATTAATAATCTTTAATGAATTTGAATCGTAAATATTTAATTATGTTAAAATTCAAAAGATTTTATTTTTTATTTTCTTTATAATAATCTCATCCAACTTCAATAAAATTATATTGGGTAAAACATATCTATGGTACAGTACTAGAAATAATAAACCTTCGTAACCCAAAAAATACCTGCACTGCCTTTTGAAAGACCAATTATATTGAAATTCGCCCCAAAAGGAGTCACCCAAGAAATGAAAAGTCTATTTTGGAGAGTTTGGGGTTTGAGAGTAGTCCTAGGACCACATTACCCTTCACATGATTCCTGGTCCAAATTCAAATGAACTATAAATTTATATCACCTATTTTAACAGTGGGAGATATAGGAAATTTTTTTCAATCCAGTAGTATATTTTTCCTTTCTAAAAAAAATCAAGACATTTAGCTTGCACATACGATTAGTTGTTCTCTCTTTTTTATTTTTTTTTGTTGTCTCATCTGAAGCCTATTATTGTGAGGGAGACTGAATATCCTTACCATGAGAGAAATTATTTTTTTATCGAAAAAAAAAATCCTCTAAATATTAACTTTTAACATGACAAAATATAGTGAACTTCTCCATATCATACTTTATAGATGCCATGTCTCCAAGAATCACAGGACTAGGCTCTTTATATACCCGTTGTAGCGACCATAGACTGATGTATCATGTAAGGACAAGCATTCATTTTCTGAACATTTTATTTTAATAAAAAAATTAATTTAGTAATTTTTTAAATAAAAATAAAGTGATAGATTAACACAAACTCAATATCTTAACCTTTTATTTATTTTTATAAAATCATATAACTCTCTTGATTTAAACATAAAAAAGTTAATTATCTTTTATATATGTTTCTTTCCTTTTTATACATTTATAGTAAAGACTCAAATCTTACAACTAGTTAAAGTTGAGATCCTTATCTTACTCTCACTCTATATACATCTATGTCTCTATATATATTTTTGTAGAAGTCCCTCGGTAGTACGATAACAAAGCACTTAAACAGCGCCAAATGTTTGTACGTGGTCGAGAAAAGCCATGCAGCGACATTAACAATGTTTATATATAGCCATAACATCAGACACATTCACGAAAGCAACCTAATTAAGACATGTAGGTAGAGTCTCAGCATCATGGGACAATCATAAGAATCAATGACAAACAAATTCCTTCTGGCACAGTTAACATTCGAGAATAACCTAGAAGCTTTAGTTGTGAACCCCAAATAGACTCTTCATTCGTTTAATTTTGGCCAATTAATTAGTCACTTCCAAATAGCATTTTCCAAACATAATAGACAACTCATCCCATAACAAAGCTTGTTTTCGATACACATGATTAAGGTAACCACCTTACCAAAAATACGCCATGATGCCACGTGGATGTGTTGTACATACAAAACCAACACATGAAACCTTTGTGTTTGCGTTGTTGCCCCCCTATCATCCACACATCCCAATCACATATAGAAAATCTGAAGACAATAAAAATAAAAACAAAAAGTTTTCAACTAGAGAAAGAAGGGAAGGCTGAAGGTGGTGAAGAAAACACTATCATCACCACCATCACCTTAACCTTTGATAATTTTTTACCAGTGTCAGTATCACATCACTATTGTTTTGCAGAGATCAAAATAATCAACAAGATTTTAAAAAACTATCTATGACAGTGATTTAGATTATAACATCAAGATTTTTCATCGGTTTGCAATCACAATTGAAATTACATCAATTGTATTTGTCTGTAATATCAACAAACGCGATTGCAATCAATATTTAAGATCTTGATCAACAAATTAAGAGAGGGGAAAATGAGGGTATTTGAAAGAGCGAGTGGAGCCATCAAGGACAAGAACAGCATTTGGGCTGCAAAATTCTCACGAAAGGGTCCATTCCAAAACCCTGATTTAGAAACCGTGGTAATCAAGGCAACAAGCCACGACGATCACCGCATAGATTCAAAGAACGTGCAAAGAGTGTTCCAATGGTTACGAACCTCACCCTTGTACCTGAAGCCCCTCGTGTGGGCCCTCTCCATGCGCATGCAAAAGACTCGAAGCTGGGTTGTGGCGCTCAAAGGCTTGATGCTCATCCATGGCATTTACTGCTGTGACATTCCCGTGGTGAACCGCATGGGGAGGTTACCCTTTGACCTCTCAAACTTCTCCGATGGACACTTGAGCCCTGCAAAGGCTTGGAGCTTCAACGGTTTCGTTCGCGCTTATTTCGCGTATTTGGATCAGAGGTCATCGTTTGTGTCCTCCGAGGTTAAGCAGAAGAAGGAGGAGGTGGAGGACACGTTGATGGAAGAGCTTGAGAAGCTGCAAAAGTTGCAAGGGATGATTGACATGCTTCTCCAGATCAGGCTAAAGAATGATAATTTGAACATTGGTTTGATTCTTGAGGCTATGGATTGTATCATAGTCGAGGTTTTTGGTGTGTATAGTAAGTTTTGCAACAAGATTGCAAAAGTTTTGGTGAGGATATATGAGGTTGGTGGGAAGATGGAGGCGAATATTGGCCTCCAGGTTCTTCAGAAAGCATCGATTCAAGTGGAGGAGATATCTTTGTTCTTTGAGTTTTGCAAGGATATTGGGGTCCTCAATGCATCTCAGTGCCCTAAGATTGATAGAATTTCACGGGAAGATATTCAAGATCTTGAGAGGATAATCAATGGTGCTTCTTCCAAGAAGGGTTGTGGTGTTGTGGGAAATGATGAGGATAATAATAAGGCCATTGTGGTGAGAGATTGTTCTTCCACTGCAATGGTTTCGCAACAGAAGGAGTCAGAGAATGGCTTGATAACCGTGATCACGCTACAATGGGAGGTGTTTGATGATGATCATGTAATGGTTGGTGCTAAAGGAATGGATAATGTGTCTAATAATGGTGCAAAGGATATAATTGGCACCACAACCAACCCTTTTGAGGAATCATATAGCATCGTACCTTATGTTCCTGCTCATCACCATCAAGCTCTTCCTGATCTAATTAGTTGGTAGAATCAGAGAACCGAGGTTTATGTGTTGTTTGTTTCCTTTTCCTTTCACTAGATATTCATTGTGCTATATATGTATATATATTAATATACTACTGGGGGAAAGGAAATATGGGAAAGTGGAAACCAAAGGGGTAAAAGTTCTTTTGATCCATTTCTCTTCTCCACATCAGCAGAAGAACTTGTGAATCCCCCTTTCTTCAGCATAGGAAGTTTTATGACATAAATTTATGTTCTTATTGTTGTTGAGATATATATGATTATTAGATATTAAAATTGCAGAACTTGCGTTGTCATCTATTTTTATTTTTCTGCCCTTGGATGTTAATCAATTAATTAGCTTGTTTTGAAATTGAGCATTTTAAAGTTTGGATACACTAGATCATGGACCTAGCTAACACCAATTTAATTTTTTGGCTTTTTCTGAAAAATGTGATAGATCATGTTCTTGGCGTAGCAGTATAATATGGGGATAGGGGGCACTATTATATAAGATTCAATGGATATTTTTCGATCATGATGGGATAGTGACGATAGTCTTTAGCAACAAAAGAACATAACTGATCAATATTAAAGCTTACTAACGTCTTTAAAGTTAAGACACATGAGGGTTTAAGTAATCAATGGTTATATATGGGCTTCTAACTCTGAAGAATAAGAAACATGAAGCGCGATTCTCGTGAGCATCTCAATTCATGTGCAACAATGTACCACTCATCACTGTTTGGAATGTTACCATGAAGAGAGATGGTATCCTTACAGATTCTGCTATACATTTTATAAGAAGCAGTTGAGTCTTCTAACCAGTCTATTTTCAGTTTCCGTGATTATTCATCTAATCACAATGCTATAGCTAGAGTTAAGGTCCCAAGTTTTTCAAATTTTATTCATCTAACCAGTCAATTCAATCACTAAATCATGAGTGGACCGAGTTCATCATTAAAGAGTGTGCTAAAAAATGTGTTGTTAACATTTTACAACAAACTTGTTAGTTCTGAAATTTTTCCTTTGGTGGAACCCTAGTATTTAACTAGCTCTGATTCATATTATTCAATCTTAAATTTTTCTTATATAAGATAGGAAGCATCGTGACCAAATTCAGACCACAGTGGTGGTGGTTCTACAATAATCTCCACAGAACTACCATTGTTATCCCTTTTGGTATTTCTTGTACCCAGCAATAATATCTTTGGCTGTTTCCAAAAAACCATAGAGAAGAAGATAAAACTGGAGAAGGGGAAGGTAAATGCTATAAATATGCAAACATTAGAAAAACGAAGAACATTAAAAGAAAAATTGAAATGAGAAGGAAGTTGCTTTGTGAAAAGTAATAACAATAAAAAGGGGATCAACAATAATATAGTAAAGTATATGAGGAAAAATCGTAATTATAAACTTCAAACATAAGTGTATTAAAGGAATTTCATACCCACATTTGAATATAGTTGAGTTTAGATATTTTGTTGCTTTCTCGTGTATCAAAAAAAAAAATCACATTTGAATTATTATAGCTGTGGCACAAAACCTTAAGGTAGTTACAAATAACTCCCACGAAAGATCAAAAAATTAATTAGGAGCCTAATTAAAATTTCCTGTTTGTATTATCAAAGACATGCAAAAATAAGCATAGATAAAGGTTAAGATAATGTCCCAATTAGGAAAGACAAAGATGAGTTTGATCCTCACTATATGAAGAATAAATTAAATCAAAGTTTTGAACTCGTATACTACTATGAAGAATCGCATGAATAATATTTATTTATTAATAAAATTACAACCCTTTCGCAGTACTTGTAAATATTACCACTCTCGGTGGATCTACACCAAAGACTATTTTTAATTACAAGTAATACTACCATCTATTGTTTGCCTTCCTCCATAGTGTAGCAATCAGGTTAACATGCGTTCCCAATGGTAGATTTAAAATTTCTTTTTCCAAGTTTGACAATATGCCCTCTGAAAGCACTACCTAGTGTCTAGAATTAGGATACTTGTCGCACTTTCCTCTATTGCTCTATCAATAAAACCACAAGCTTGACTAGCCAAAGTTGAAGACTGTGGTGCATCTAGATCTAATCAAAGATCCCTCAATAAATGAAACCAACTTAGATTAAGGAAGAGAGATGGTGAATTCAAATTTCTCCTCACTAATATTTTTAACAAAACTAATAAATTAATATTTGGTGATTAAAAAAAAAAAAAACTAGATTAAGTATTACCTGAGAAAGAAAACCTAAAGAGATAAAGTATTTTAAAATTTCAATTATTCTAGAAAAAGGAATACCTGATCAAGGCAAGGTTTCTCAGCCAAGGTATTTTAACAACACCAATTTGAGTGATCCTATTGAACCAACATTCTAGCCAATTTGCTCGGTTGGCATAGAAAGTCATCACTAGGGGGAAAAACAGTTTTATTCTAAGGGAAAATGGAAAATTGAGCCAAATTAAATCAACAAGACATCAAAGTTAACCATTTGATTATTTTGGATACAGTTTAAACACCACACCAATCAAAATGATTAACTGTATGTGGAGATTAGCTCAAGGATGGGGATTGAGCAAATGAGCAGCTTTATTTTATAGCCTCCACCAAGTAAAGAATGTTACACAGAGAATAAGGAACAATAAATGTTGAAGCATGAAACTACCGATTAACAGAAATAGTTAAGCGATGATAATAAATACACACAAAAAATGGTAGGAAAAATTACACACACAAAAGGTGAAGTCTAATTTTGAACAATTTAAAGTTGATGACTTGACATGCTTGTCTTGCAATCATACTAGGGGCTGCTATTAAGGATTGGACTGAAGCCTAATCCGTATAATAACTCTCCCAAGCGTAATTAAACACTAAGGCATCTTGAATCCTAAAGTATTGACCAAGGTCAATGCTTGAATTACAAAATTAACTTGCTCACATAATAAATGCAAATGAATATCTTAGCTAAGAGTAAAGTTATCATGTCATCACCAAAATAGAAAATAATTAACAATGAGAAACCTTTATTTTCACTAATAAACATGAAAATTAAACTCTAAAAATATGTCACATATTTCATTTATATTATATTTTTTACTTAATTGTATATTTTACCATTTAACTATTATTATTTTGTGAATTTTACCATCTAATTTTTTCGTGCATTTTATCATTCATATTTTTTTGTGTGCATCTTATCATCATATTGATAAAAAAATAACCTTATTTTCCTTTTTTAGTATAACACATCAACATCAATAATGGCATGTGCAAAAAATAAAAACATAAATGATAAAATTTACAGAAAAAATTGAGTGATAAAACTAATATACAATTAAATCTATAATTATTTTTTTATTTTCAAGTTAAATATTTCCATTGTGTGTGTCATTCTGACATTGTTTTCCCCATCAACTTTCCATCATTATGAAAAAAATTGATAAACACCTTAATGCTAATTGAAACTTAGAGAGAAAAAAGTAGAATAAAAAGAATTAGTGATATGATAAAATATAACAAAAATCAGATGGAAAAATAAAAGGTGTCAAAAAAGATATGGTGGTATGAATGAAAACAAAGTAAGTAGGTTCCATATATCATTGTTTTATTATTAATATTTTTTTCATTCAATTGTCACTTCTTGTATTGATATATATATATATAACAATATTATAATAAAATATATTTTATTGATTAATATAATAGCATTGAATAATATTATAGTATTTACATTAGAATAAAAAAATATTTAAAATAAAAATAAAATAGTATTTGTTATAGTTGTTTTATTAATAGTGTCATTATTTTATTATCTTATTTACAACAACAAAAATTGTGAATAACTAAGTATTTTTCTCAAGAATGGAGGACCAATTAGTAATTCACAAAGATACTAATAACCATAAAAATTAGAATATTAGAAAATATTTATTAAAAAAAATATTATTCTCCTCGCATTTTCTTAAAAATCGAACTCTGAAATGTACCCTTTAAATAAGGACATTTCTTCATAGTACTTTTTATATAAATATTTTGAAATGGAACCCAAAATTAATTTAAAGCATATAAACTCTTTGGGTGGAAGAACTAAATGAAATAATAACAATGCTTAAGGATTATATACGAAAGTTTTAAAGCTCGTGATGTAGTTTTCGCATAAAACGTTTTATAATCATGATTATACAGTTTTAATAGGAAGAAAATCGCCTTTTTCTTATGACATAAATGCCAATGCAACTTTAATTTCTGAAGAAAGCCCCTCTCTAGCATTATAATTTCCACTTGTTATTTTTCCTATTTTTCATGTGACTTTTCGTGCAAACGGACGTTGAATAAAAGTAACCCTATAATCGGCAGCAAAAAAAAAAAGTTAACCCCATATTACATATTTTTATGAAGCCTTTTTATGATTGATGTGGCACAAATATAGAAGACAAAAAAAATGGTTAAA
Organism: Glycine tomentella; assembly: GCA_007407185.1. NCBI lineage: Eukaryota > Viridiplantae > Streptophyta > Magnoliopsida > Fabales > Fabaceae > Glycine > Glycine tomentella. Next base: position 1,301,063 of record PYAF01003877.1, read on the forward strand.
CGCACCACATACAAAATCATAGAAAATTGATCAATAAAACACAACCACATAAGATTGCTGATATTCAATTCGTGGGTCGAATCACAAATTTCTTTTCGTGAAAACGGGCGATCTCGAGGTAACACCGAACGAACAATCACGTGTAAACGCTCTTAAAAGGATAAAAGGTGAGTCTAACAACGAAATGTCAAAGAACAAAATCTGAATACAATTGCTTGAAATGATAAATCGATTAAAAATGCTTTAAGACA
>PYAF01003877.1:1301413-1341375 GCA_007407185.1 Glycine tomentella
GCCCCCCCCCCCCCCCCCCCCCCCCCTAAAAACCAGGACTTATCCTATCATTTGTTTTTGTTAGGCCTCATAATCTTCTTTCAACTCCTTTATTTCAATTACATTTTTAAATTTTCGGGTCAAAAACCATTTCCATCATTTCCATTAACTTGTTTGGCACAAATCAATAAAAAGACATTCTTAATTACTATTTTTCACTCATTTCGTCTCTATTTTTTTTTACCAAACACCTTTAATTTCTACATTTTTTCTCATCCATTTTCACTAATCCTTTATTTCCATCTACCCTATTCCTCTCCTCCCTACAAACAGGGCATAAATGTAACCGAAAGCTTTCCTATTTACAGAATGAGTCTATACTTTTGGCCAACATTGCCAACTATTACCAACATGTTATTACTATTTCTCTATGAAAGTTAGCTATTTATAATGGCAACCTAAGAAGACCAACTTCCGAATTTTGAATTGGTAATAGCTGGCTTAATGCCACTACTGCCTCACATGAGCTAACTAAAACAAGGGGCAATTGGCATTCTATACAGAGCAAAAAGATCGCGGGTATCTAACCATGCCACTTGTCTCCATTTATTCAACTCATTGTTACACTTTAAAATTTAAGGTATAGAAAATTTGCTGGACTGCAGAATTACAAGGCATCTCAGACATGATTCTTGCCTTCCAATTGTGTTATGGGAAGAAAAGAACTTAGAAAAAATTTCAGCTTCCGGTACAAAGGATATAGCTCAACCAGATTTTAGGGAACAACCTCTTAATTCAATTATTTCCCATTATACCTCAAGACTGATCAAAACAGGACTGAGAAATAGATAAATATGAAGGCCGTAAAATGGTATAGAATCATGAAGAAACAGAATACATGACTAATTCAATGGACAACACCACTGAATTAACCCACAGGGATACAATGGTTTGGCAATAAGGTCCCTATCCTACAAGTCCCAGGTTTTAATCTCATTGGTATCATAGAGGGTGTGATTATAATAGAGAAATAGGCTCTTACCACCATCATCCAACCTCAAAAACATGGGAAGGACTTGTCAGGCTTAGGTTAAACCAAGATCTACCAGAACTGCAACTGAAAGATTATGCACACCTAATGAAGCACACTTCAAGTCGCATCCACTTATAGGATTGTTAATGAACCATACACAACTAAACAACTGAAGGGCAAAGTCAAAGAAACAAATGTGTAATTAAAAAACCAATAAGCCAAAGGAATGATGAAAAATTGATTCATAAAAAATCATAGCATTGAAAAATCTTGACAAGTTTAAATTAAAATGTGAAAGGAGAATTATCCAAAGCTAGTCTATCTAGTTATAACTCATCTACATAAAATGTTGATGCCATATAACATGGTTGCCCCTTATCACATAAAAGCCGAAGAGGGAAAAAGAACAAAAGAACCGGAATATCCAAATTTTAGATAGAAGTACCACAACAGAAAAATCTTGGATAACAAATAACTCAACATCTGTGTGAAAGATCACACAGGTGTATATACAGGTGAAACAGACCAAATGTCATGTGTCTCAGCAGAGCACCTATCTACCTGATAGTGACAAACTTATTGGTGCCATGTCTGGCCCAATGAGTCTTCAGATCAATAGGGTTAGCAAAGTTATAACCTTCAGCTGCAAGTTTCTCTAAAACCTTTTTAAAAGCACCTTGGCTCATTTTCCGCCCAGCTATCCTTGCACCACGCCTTTTCATGCTCATTGGCAAAGGATATATCGACACATTTGTGGTGCAACAAGCCGATTGCCAACCTCCACAACCCCATCGATAACACTGCTGGAGAGCCCCGGTACACGAACAAACTGGAATTGGTAGACTAGAAATGTCCATATCAATTCCGTTAATTACAAGCTCCATAGTCTTCTTTGGTGGCTTCCCACGTTGAACTGGAACATTGCTGTTATCCTTCGGCGTCCTAGGTTTCTTAGCTTTTGGAGTCGACAGAGCACCCTTAGTGTGCCTTTTCTTCGACTGGCCCGGTTCCTTTTTGACAACGACCTCTTCAACTCTATCGACTTTCTCATCTCTTGACGTATCAGGTGGCTGTATAATTTGCAAGTTAGGAGCTCCTGATGTCTCTGGAAGCACAGCAAAATTAGGATTTGTGGGCTGCTGCATATTAAAAAACCTATCTCTCTGGTTTATCCAACTATCTCTGACATAGTTCAATGGCACTGGTGCCTCCGAAACAACGCAATCTCGAGGGTGAAAAGTTCCATTAGCACCGATTAACATAGCTGGATCACGACCAGGCAAAAATGGCTTTGTGTCTCGTTCAGTCAGACCAGGCATGAGCTGAAGACCAAGATGTCCCCCTCTGAAGGGTTCGTAATAACCCCAATTGGGCATGTTCAACACATCTTCATCCATGACAACTACACACAACACAAAAACAAAGAATCATAAAGTTTCAAAACATGTCCTTTGCATATTCTTCCTCTTCTGTCAATGTCCATCATTAAAATAATCGTAAACAAACAAGGCAACATATACAATGAATTAATAAAACACAAACAGTCACTTCAAAAAGGAAATTAGATTCCAGATTGACAATACAGCATGCAGCTTAATTGTAAAATGAGAAAATAACAACCCAAAATAAAAAATTCAACAAAAAATTGAAAATGTCTGAGACTACCAAACCCAAATTCTCAAATCAGGCTCAAACAAGTTCAGATTCACCGTTCCCAAGTAAAAAAGGTCGGAACTTACTCGATCTAATCGCCGCATAACGAAAACCCCACGATCTGAACGCCCCTACGACCCCTACATTTCCCCACAAACCAAACACAGCACATACAAAAGTCGTGCGGATCCCCAATTCCCATTTTAGGGTTCCGAAATTTGGGACTAGATCTCGCTCGTAATAGCGAAGAAAAACAAATTCACAGCACAAATGATTTATATTGAGGCTCAGCGGTAGAAGAAGGACCCCATCAATTTCAAATTTTTAAGGAAAGAGAGGGAGAGAAGGGGAGAGAGAAAGAGAAAGCGCAAAGAGAGAGAAAGAGAGAGAGACAGAGAGAGGAGAGAGAAAACTTACTTGGTGGGTGCAAACGGTCTTTAGGGTTTGCCCTTCCGGAGAGAGAAAGATGAGAGAGACAGAAATCTGAAAGAGAGAGAAAGAGAAAGACGAAGAGAGAAGAGAGAAGAGAGAGGAGAGAGGAGAGGAAATGGGAGAGAGAAATGGTGCTAAAAAATAGGGTATGTATGGGCATATATAATATACTTTGCCACGCTCGTTTTAATAATAACTTATAGAACTTAGAAAAAGTCCAAAAATATAGATTCATATATATATATATATATATATATGGCTTTTGAGTTTTGCTAAGCACGCATATAGAAAAAGGGATTTAAAAAAATTAAGAGAGAGGGCGATGTGGACAACATAAAATTGGGAGAAAAAAATATGTTGGGCTTTGTATAGAACTTGCCTTGTTCATGCCAGATTGTCTCAATCCATTGAATGTGTCACTCCCTCATGTCAATCTCAATGCCTTTTTAAGGTTGATCATTTTATTTGGAGATAAATCTATGATCTAATCTATTTCTATATTTCAATTATACAAGTCGCAAGAGGTGGATGAGAAAATAGTACTGTAGTAGTATTTGGATTTAAAGTTATATTAACTAAATCATCAGTTTAAGGATAATATTGGTAAAATTTTGTTTAGTTATGTCTTCCTCAAACGTAATATTTTCTTTTCTATTGCAATTATTTATAAATGATGTTATACGTTCAAATAATTTTTTTAAATATTCAAACATAAGTTACTTTATATAATTATTTCTTTTTTTATAGGTAAAATTGCATGTTATTCAATAGAAGTTGTTGAGCCACTTTAAATAGATTAAAATTAAAAAAAAATGTACAGATTTTTTTTATGTATTGAATTCCTCTTTTCTTAATTAAAAAAAAATCCTTTAGTAATATGTTCACTAAATTAGTCTCTAAAAATTCGAATATCAATTAATTTAGTTCATGAAATTACAAAATTGTTATGTTATTCTTTGAAATTACTAAATCTAAATCATTTAAATCTTTATTGTCGTAGTTTCAAGGGATAAAATAATACAAACTTCGTAACTTTAGGTTACACAATAATATTTTTATAATTTTAAGAATTAAATTAATTAGTGGGTGTAATTTTGAGGACTAATTAATGAGATCATGATGAGATAACAAGGTATCAGAATAAAAATATGCTAGAATTGATGTGCAATATTGTTCTCTTGTATTATTATGAATCACACTTGAAAAATGAACAGAAACATTTAACTCCATTACTGAAATAAAATTACTTCTTACAGAGGATACCTCATTTAATCTAATTTAAGCTACGAAACATGAATTTATAAAAATATTAAAAAATCAATAAATTACTAAGATTTTAGGTAAATAAACAGTGCGTTAACTAAAATAAGATTATTTAATAGAAGGTGTAAGGTATCAATTTTTGGAAAAAAAAACTCAACTGTTGATTTACCTAAAATCTTAGTAATTTATTGATTTTATTTTTATAAATTACTTTTCCAAACACCAAAACAAGAGAAAAGTTTTTATTCAATTTATAATTTTAATTATATTTTGATATTTGAAAAATGAATTATAAAAAATGCTTACATATATTTTTAGTCATTGTAATTTACTTTTTTTAATTTTCATTCCTATAATTTTTTCCTTTTTAGTCCTTGTAAAATATGTTTTTTTATTTGTCATTATTAAAGCGTTTTAGATAACCCTTTGAATAATAAAAAAATACTTTGAATTATGAAAAAAACTATTTAAAACACTTTAATGAAAAAATAAATAAATATATTTTGTCAGGAATAAAACTAAAAATTTATAAAAATCAAAGTGAAAAAAACACTTTGCAGGAACCAAAATATTGTATTTTAGCCTATAAAAAAAATCAACAATTAAAGTTAAGTCGATGATGGTGATTTTTCTGTTAATAATTTAACTCCAACTTAATAGAAGAAGAAACTTGTAAAAGGAATGAAGCTGAAGGAATAATTATGAAAAGGTTAAAGTTTATTTAGAAGTAAATAAAGTTTGAGAGAATTAAAAGCCCATTTCTTTCATCTTTTTTCATGAGAAATCTTTTTTTATTTAAATAATTTTTTTTAAAATAATGTTTGTTTAAAAAGACTGTAATTTTAACTAGTTTATAAATACAAAATTATAATTGAAAACAAACAAAAAAAAAATGATTTTTAAGTTTGAATTGTGAAGTTGTTCCTTTTATCTCTTGTTATTCATGGAAGTCACATTGATTAGTGTACATATTAACTTTATGGACGTACTACAAGTCGAAAATGTCTTACAAGTAGTTTGAGATCTAACCCATCTAAGATTTAAGATAGCCTTTTATATTATCTTTGATCATATTTTTAGTTGATATAAGATTTCAACGCATGTATGTATATAGAACCATTCAACTTAGAACTTGGCATGAATCCAATAAATTAAACGAGAGCTTTTAATTTTTTGTAAACATCATGTGATGGCATTTTACAGGATTTTAACTAAGATTCTAAAGCTATATGCAAGAACATTAAGTTTGAGCAAAGGTGCACTTCCATGAATACAATCAATGTCTAGCATTAACAAAGAAATTGTTAAACAGTTAAACAATAAAGGTAATCTAAATTCAAGGCTGAGAAAAATGACTTCGGAAGACAAATAGTTGCAACAGACAGCAGAAAATATTCCAAAAGCAACTAGACTGAGAATTAACAAACAATTTTTTACCAAAACTTTGGCTCTGGTAATTGACTTGGTTTTGGAATCGATAATATAAATCCCTTCAAAATCTAGCACAAACTCAGGATCACCCTTCCTCCTATTTTTGTTGTGTTTTGTCAAATACACCTGTAACAGAAAACAAGTCCGATGAGGGAGACATTTTAGAGAAGACCAAAGAAGAGCATCATTTAAGTAACTGTTTTAATTTCTTTTTTCCAATGCTTGGACTTATTGCTACAAATTATAATAAATTTCCCTCTATTATGATACCTATAAGGAAATATGTAAGAAAACTACCATTTTTAAGGAGAAGGGTAAAAAAAAATCCCCCATAGTCAAAACCAGATCAGAATTTTCACAGCTTTTAGCAGGTATTTATGTTAAGACAAATAGAACTGTACTTACCAGCCTCATTAGGTCGTATCTTGTTCAATCATCTAATATTCCTAAAACCTTGCCTTTCAACACACCAACTAAAATGAAGCAAGGAAGTTATATGTATATCTATCAATGTCTCAACTCAACTAGCAATATGGAACGTCATCTCCCAAATTAAAAATGACAAGTCAAGCATACCCATTGTAATTATTCAATCAAAGATGTAAAAATTTAGTTCCATCCCTTCTTGCCATATAAACCCACTACATCTAAATCACTCCCTTCAATCATAATCTTATCCATTTTCCTAATTCATAAAACACTAGTCCTTGTGAATCATGAACAATTATTGTCTCCTAGGCACAGAGGAAGATTACTTCACTATGCTCACTGGTAATTGATGAAGAGCATGCAGATGGCAGCACTAATTCCTCCAATCTCACCCTATACTACCAAGCTAGAAGTGGGAAACAACCCTTTCTTGGATTCTGTTCAGTAATATTTCACAACTCTTGAGACAAACTAACTCTGAAGCGTGCAATCAATCTTTCAAGAAGTCACATTTACTCTTCCTTTAATAAGTATCCATATTATATCCCCAATTTTTCATTAAAATTGGTAAGAAGCATAGTAACTGTATAATTCACATATTAGTTGCGAATGAAGAAGTCGCATTCGACCAGGCAAATCCTACTACTGGGTCAATCCTAATAGATGTTTTTGAACATTTAATTGCAAGAGAAGGTTGATAAGATAAACTTTAATACATATTTTTAAATATTTTTTATTATTGAATAATTTTTATATAAATCTTATTAGATATAGAGTAAAATTATATTATCTAACTAAACTCATATTTAATCAAACTCTTTATCATGTAAATAAGATTAAGCTTAACTTTATAAACTTGTTTATTTTTTACAAAACTTTATTAATAATTAAGTTTAAGTTTTATAAACTTAATACAAGGTTCTTCACATGTATTTTATTTTAGAAAATTATGTTAGAGACATTGTTGTATACTAAATATAAATACCTCTTATAGCAAAAATAAATTGAATCTTAGTTTACCACCTAGAGTGGAAAGGAAGCCCCCCATGGAGGGAGAGGTCTAGGAGGAAGTTATTTTAAAAGGTTTAAATACTTTATTTGTTTATCTAATTTAGTGTTTTTATTTTTTTTATTCTTGTAATTTTGTTTTTGTTTTAATTATTACAAAATGTATTTATTTTTTTTGTCTTACGTTTTAGATAACCTTTTGAACAATAAAAAATGTCTAAAAAGTAAAACAAATGCTATATAAAACACTTTAAAAACAAAAAAAAATATTTTGAAAGGAATAAAACATAATTTTTATTACAAGGATAAAAATGAAAAAAAAAACTCTAAATTGTAAGGGAAAAAGAATATTTAAACCATTTTAAATTTAAGAGACTAAAAATAAATTTGGCCCAAATTTATGGAAAAAAATATTTTCCTAAAATTAGAAATTTGGCACTAGGTGTTGGGCCATTGAATCTCAGCACTGAGGCCGACGAGTCCCAATATTTGGGCCACTGACCTGACTTGACTCTTGCGGTTGAAGAGGTCCGTCCATCCCCAAATCAAAACCATTTCTTCTTATTATTATTATCCCAGTTTCTGGTAATATGTGATTTCTTTTGAATCGAAACTTATTTTCAACTTGAAGTTTTAATATGCTTGGAACTTTATCGAGGTGGTCTTCTAAGTCTAACAAAAGTCTAAGTGGACTTATGAGTGAAATGAAGTGCAAAATGGTTTTCAACTCAAACTTGACATATTCAAGAGGCTCTTACCATCGTGAGCGCAAGCTTATCACATGACCTGATGACCGTAAAAGCTTTTCCACAATTAAAAGTTAGGACCACCAAGTTACAATGTAGCAACATCACTGTCATATTGCGGCAATGTTAAGATCAGAACTTTTTAGTCGATTTTATTACTTCCACCAAGGTTTTTGATTGGGTATGTGTATGAGGGATTGCTTAGTGTAGTTTTCTTGTTAAATGAATTCTCTCTTTTTGTTCTTTTTATCTACCAATTAACAAGTACGTCTTCTCCCCTCTTCCTTGCCTATCTTATATTATCATTTACTTTTTCATGCATGTATTTGTTTAATTGGTATGTGACCCGATGTGCTCGTACATTGTTATCTTTATGTTATCTTTAATTGATAGTTATTATCTCTAGCTATTATCTTTAGTTATTATCTTATCTTTAACTATTATCTTTAGTTAATATCTTTAGTTATCTTTAGTTGATAATTATTATCTTTAAAGATAACATAAAGATAACATACATGTTAAGGTCCAAAATAAGGTCAAATTGATCGGGGAGCAAGGATTTCTATTTTATAGAATATCTTTTTCATAATCTAGCTTACCATTCCACCTGAATATCCTAAAGTTGGCCAATGAGTTACTTATTTTGATTCATGATAGAGGAACCAATTTCAAACAATTAACACAAAAAAGTGTTTCCGAAAGTTCAGAGCCTGAGATGGATCCTATGTTGAAGAATGAAGATGCCACCATTTGTCTATCAAAAACCAGAGGATAAGGTGCAATAAAACACCAAACAAACCACATTCTAATTACAATTTAGGTGTTTTAATTGTGACACACTTAAATCATTTTTATTTTTGTAGGATTCAAAGCTATAATAAAGAAGAAATAAGGAAATTAAATGCATTGAAAAAAAGGGGAAAATGGAGAGATCATAAGAGGATGATTGTAAATGGGCAATTTGAAAACGGATGGAAATCTTGATTTTGAAGGTACTGCAGTGTGCCATCGTGACAATGCGTTGTAGTTGGGTCCTACTATCCTAATGCCGAGTAAAAGGGTAATCTTATTGAGATTCTCTAGTTTTACAAGGCAAAAAGAAATAGCCTCGGTGAGATTCCTTTGCTCAAAGGTTGGGTCCCAGGTCTTGGTTTTCCTTCCTTTTCTATTTTGTACAATTTTTTTTGCAGTCTATAATCATTCCATTGCACGAGTAATTAAACTAATCCGAGCATTAGACTATTCAAATTTAATTATTCTATATTCTATATACGTTATCTTCTAAGATTTGTTATCCTTTTGCAGAATAAAACAAAATATTTAACTGTTAAAGTGCGTCAGAGCGGGAACATTGTGCTGTGCATAAGCCTAAGTTGACCTATAAGGATGGGTAAATAACACATTGGGATAGTAGCAATGATGGCTCAAGGAATTATTGGAACGTGCGTGTGTGACCGTGTCATTGAAATGAATAATGTTTGTAAGACACCTACATTCTAATAATAGACACCAAGAAAGAGAAAGGGAGAAAAATGTAAATATGATACGTGATAAGAAAAGAAAAATAGAGTGAAATGAGAAGTATATATCCAATAAGTGTTGAATCGAAATATTATACCAATTAGGAAATGTGATACAAGATTGAAGCTACATCATATAGTTCAATGACAATGAGGAAGGCCAATATGTGTGGCTTTGGCTTCTTTGTTTTCATATACATACGGAACGAGGGAGAGACAAATGAAAGGAGTTATCCCAGCAAGGAGACGCAGAGAGCTATAAGAGGCATACATAGAATGGAAAACATGAGAGAGATTGTTGGAATACAAGGTGCGTGATTGTGAAATCTCACATAAATATTTTAGGAATCAAAAGAGGTTATATATTTATACTCTTGAACATTTTAGGAAGGAAGCTAGCATCCTTACACAATCCCATAAATAAGTTGAAATGTATATATGGCCAATCATTTCTCGGGATAGTGTTAAAAACACAAAAAATAGCGCATGCAAGGTTGAACGTCACATTCATCCTTCTTTTCACATGGTGTTAACGACAAGAAGGTCAAATTAAGTTAGCTTCACATCATTAAATCGGTCCTTTTAATAGGGTGCCTGATGCAAATAGGCACCACAATAGTTCAATCTGACAAAAGGGTATTATTCTCTGACCCCAAAGTAATTCAAAATTTGGATGCACTAGTTAAGTGTGGTGATTTTTATTTTCGTGCTTGTTTAGGCATAGGCCCTGATCTGAGAAGCTTGAAACTTGAAAGAGACGAAACCAGAATTGTGTTGAAGAGAGAATGAGAGAGAGAGATTAGGATAAGGATAAAAATGATAGAAATGATTGATTTGGTTTTCGTGATACAGTACTTTATTATTTTATTATAATCATAACTAAATATAAGACTCAACTGAAACGTCCCAACTGGCGATAATCCACGCAAATATATATGCAAGAAAAAAATATTCTTTAATTTAAAAATAACCATGTTTTGCAAAATATTCTGTAATGTCATTGTATGGAAAAAATTGACTAACGTAGATGTAGATAATTGATCTAAATGTAAAATACCCTGACAAGTAGAGAGAGCTTTAAATGTTCAAGTACGATGTTGTTACTAAACATTCGGTTTGCCGCTAATAGAGCTGATAAAATTGGTCTGATCACCCAACAAGTTGGTCCGAACCGGGATCTAAAGTTAGAGGCCAGAGTAAAGCCATATCAATTCGGCTCGGTCAGAATAGAGCCGATCAATTCGGCTCCGCCAAATCAGGTGGAACAAACTTATAAAAAATTGACCCAAAAACTACTGGATCTATTTGGTCGAGTATTTTTTTTCTTTTAAATTAAATAAATTTAGACAAAATATATGTACCAATTTAATCCAGTTGGACGGGCCAACAGACCGCACACTCACACATTATGAAGATTATAAGTATTCTTTATGATATGTAATTCTAGATAAATTAGATAAGATTGTTATAAATAACAAAACTCTTTTATAAAGTAATCACATACTTATGATTTGAGCTCAACACCACCAATTAAACTAAAATTATCTCACATTAATTAATTGATCCACAAGTTACACATATTTAAGTAAATGTTAAATAAAACTTTCATCTCTATAAAATTTCAGTTTCCTAATTTAGTCTCTTCCAATATTTGCTCATCTTTAGTCTGTTATTTATTCTTAGTCATCAATATTACTTTCTTGGAGAGATTAAAATTGTTTTTTTTTTTTTGCTGAGTGAGAGATTAAAATTGGTAACAAAAGGAAAACAAATAATTTAACCCACAAAAACTAATATTAATGGCTATAAACAAAAAGCTAAAAATGATATTTTTTTTTACAAAGAGTAAAATTTAAAATTTTAGAGAAATCTAAAATTTACGTAATTTAGAAAGTACATTACACCATTTTAGTTATAAAAAAAAAACTAATTTTTTTTCGAATTATAGACATTACTTTTTAACTCGAGTAAATGAGTGCCCTCCCTTCATTTTGACTAATCTATCGAAACTACCATTGATTTTTAGTAAATTTTAACCACAGCTATCTTTTTCTTTTTTATTTCCCGAGTTATACAAATTTACTGAAAAAAAAAAAGAAGAAGTAAAAGTTATAAACATGAAGAGAAGTGGCTTGGGTTACAAATAAAGAAGACATTTTAGCTGACTAGGGCAGGAAAATATTACCATGCACAAGTTGGGTAAAGTTCCTCAAGTTTTTTTTTTTATAATAAATTTTTTCTCAAGTTGAAGTGCTTGTATTTGGATTTGAATGCATGGCATAATTTGTGTTATATTCCGGCCCAAATGACGTCACGATAGAATAACTTACAGCTTGTCGAAAGGAACTGAGTATAGAAAATTAGAAATAGTTTCAAAATTAGGGGTGCCATAAGAAGTTGATTTGGGCGATTTGAGTTGGTCTATTATGAGTTGTTTAAAAAGTGAGTTAATTTAATTTGACTCACTTTTCTGAGACAAAAAAGTATATAATTTAGCTCAACTGCTCAAGCCACCATAGGTTGATAGGTTATGTGAGTTGTCTCACTTAATTTTAGAAAAGTAAAAACAAAAGAAAAATAGAAAAAATTAAATACAAAAGATAGCAAAAAATATAGGAAAGCTCACATACGAAAGAATAAGAAAATAAAATAAAATAAAAACATCAAAGATAAAAAAAGAAAAAAATGAATATAGAGTGGTGTGGCTGATTTACCATTCTCCTTACACTAGGATGCAGCACAACATCTCTATAATATATATATATATATATATATATATATATATATATATATATATATATATATTTTCACTCCAAAATCGGTGGAAGTGTTGAGTCTGCCGCCCGATTGGTTCGCCAATGGTAACTGAATTTTCATTGTACCACACTATATAGAGTTGGTCACGGCACGCACATGTCACGTGAGAGGTCACGCAACACGCATAACGTTAACGGGGTCCCTGGCCGACATGATATATATTCATGCAAGTAAATTACAGTGCCATGAACGAAATTATGACTATGCTGTTGTTTTCTTCTTATTATGTGGTTGGATGGATCAGAGATGAGGATGTTTTTTTTGTTCCTGTCCAAAATTCCGCGTGTGGGGGCTCAAACTTTCAACCAAACGTTGATTAGATTGGGTCAGCCCCAAGCAAAAGACACACACACATGACACATGCACCCCTTAACCTCTCTCACTCACTCACTACAGAGGGAGCTTTATAAACAAGACTTGCCTTCAACCTTACCTGCTCGAGGTGAGGGGTCAATGAAACAACAAAGCAAGAAAGCTCGTGGCAAAGAAAAAGCTAGCCCAAAAAAAAAGCCTTAAAGAAAGCTGATTACATAAAGCAATACCTTTTCTCTCTCTCTCTCTCTCTCTCTCTCTCTCTCTCTCTCTCTCTCTTTCTTTCTTTCTTTCTTTCTTTCTTCCTTCAGTTGTGCCACTATCATTCCTCCTCATCATCTTCTTTCCATACGAGTAAAGCTGAAAACCCCACGATTGCAACCTCTCGCAACTTGTACTAGTCTTGAGAATTTGATCGTGTGCTAACATATAGTCCTCATATTAAAGCACAGATATTTTTCCACCCATGTTAGACAACAACAATAGTAGTGCTTCTAATTCTGGTGCACCATCTTCTTCTGTTGCCGCCTTTGCATTATCTGAAAATGGGGTGGCTAACAACAAAAGGAAAAGAAGACCCGCAGGCACACCAGGTAAAGTTTTTTCCTTTTTCATAGGGGGTGTTGTGTTGCAAGTTTTTCAACTTTCAAGCTTTTTTTTTTTTTTTCTCTCCAAAGTTAATTTCTTTTTTCTTCTTAGCAGATCCAGATGCTGAGGTTGTGTCTCTCTCACCAACCACCTTGCTGGAATCTGACAGATACGTGTGTGAGATCTGCAACCAAGGGTTCCAGAGGGACCAGAATCTTCAAATGCACAGGAGGAGGCACAAGGTGCCATGGAAGCTGCTAAAGAGGGAAACAGCACAAGGGGGGCATCAGAAGAAGAGGGTGTTTGTGTGCCCTGAGCCAAGTTGTTTGCACCATGACCCTTGCCATGCCCTTGGGGACCTTGTGGGAATCAAGAAGCACTTCAGAAGGAAGCACAGCAATCACAAGCAGTGGGTCTGTGACAAGTGTTCCAAAGGGTATGCTGTTCAATCTGATTACAAGGCTCACATCAAAACCTGTGGCACCAGGGGCCATTCCTGTGACTGTGGCCGTGTCTTTTCCAGGTTAATTACTTTCTTTGTGTTTTGTTTTCTTTTCCCTCTTAATAATCCCCACTTCTCGGTTCTCAGTTCTCACACATACACATGCGTGTGGTGTTTCTTGTCCATTATTCCAAGTTCACACCTTTCTCTCTCTTTCTTGGTTTTTGTGTTTTTTTTTTTTTTGGGCTCCTCGATTCAGTCCCCTGCTCAGCAATTGTTTTTGCTCAATTACAGAAACCAAGTTACTACTATAACAATGATTATTATTATTATTTTACTTCTTAAATTATATATATAATTATACTATATGATTATGGTCAAACCCTAAAATTCTAGGTACAAGGATGATGGTGCAGAGAAACAAAATTTCCGAATCTCAGATACCTTTCATGTGAAAGATTTCCCATCTTCTAGAGGTTATTAATATATTAATATTCTTGTTTGCAACTTCAAAAACATGTAAGTTGAAAATTTTCAAATTCTTAAGCATCATGTTATGAATATATTACATACATACACTCAATCCATCTCATTCTGGCTTTGCACCAAGAGTTCTATGACAGCTTTTGAGTTCTATATCCACACTTCCATTGATAAACCAAAGGCCCAAATAAACCCATATCTAGGAGGGAAAAGTTTAAATTTTTTCACTTTTTTTTTTTTTAACTTATGAAGACTCCATTAATTAGATCACTCTGAGTTATTTTATTTTATTGCACTATTCAATTTAAACATGACCACAGAATCCATATGGACCAGAACCAGATCTTTGATTAATTAATTTTTTATGTAGTTTCATGCTTGTTTTTAAAACACTTATATATTAACAAGGTTTTTATACATAAATATCCTTGTTTGACCAAGTTTTTTTCCCTAGCAAATTATATATTCAGAGACAACAAGATGAAGCCACAACACATATATATTTACATATATCATAATCTAATATATTTTAATTACCTAAACTTTTGTCCTTTTCAGGGTGGAGAGTTTCATAGAACACCAAGATGCATGCACTGTCCGGCAGCACCGGCCAGAGTTACAAGCACTTCAACCAGCATGCTCTTCAAGAACCGCTTCAAGCGCAAGTCCCTCTAGTGAGGCAAATTTTAGCATAGCCCCACCATTGCAAGGACTTCCAGTACTGCCAAAACCAGCTGAACAACAACAACAACCAGCAACAACAACAACAGTCTTATTAACTTCAGATATACACAGTAACAAGTCCACCACCTCGCATAACTTAGAACTTCAGCTCTTACCTTCCTCAACAAACTCTCAAGGAAAACGAAATACAAAGGAAAACTATGGCTTGAAACTTTCAATAGGCTCATGTAGTAATGACAAAGGGAATAGTGCTGAACCACCAGAGAGAACATGTTCAGAAGCACATAGGAGCCCACCTGGAAGGAATAATAATAATAATAATGTGAGTGACTATTCCACATTGGAAGTGGCAAGGTTGCAGGAGTTTGCTGGAGAGGAACTCAAGTTGGCCATGGCAGAAAAGGTTTATGCAGAGGAGGCTAGAAGAGAGGCCAAACGTCAAATTGAGATAGCTGAACTTGAGTTTGAGAATGCCAAAAGGATAAGGAAACAAGCACAAGCTGAACTTTCAAAGGCTGAAGAGCTGAGAAAGCAAGCCATCAAGAAGATAGGTTCCACTGTTATGGAAATAACATGTCATACTTGCAAGCAACAGTTTCAGTCTTCAACTGTAGGGGTTCCATCATCAGAAGAAACCTCCATTGTGATGAGTTACATGTCCTCAGCCACCACAGAAGGAGAAGCAGAATGAATGACATATACTGTGATCAGAACACAATATTGTGCTAAGAAAAGAAAGAAAAGACAAGCTTTATTCTGCCTAAGGGAAAGATATGATATGATGTGATGATGATATTGCAGGAGGAGTTTACATGAAGTTATATTGTTCTTTTTTTTATTCATTTTTTTCTTTAATGTTTTATTCTCTCTTGACTAGGTGAAATTTGTTTTATTTTAAAGAAAGTTCATATTCTTTATTATAATATTTTTATCGAGATGCATTGTTTAGGAGTTTGAGAGTCTGACTGTTGAAGCTTTGTTTAAAGGTGAGTTGTGACTTGTTTTTCATGATCATTTGACATATTCATCCTTTCATTTGTTAGTTATATAAAATTAAAACTCAAGACCATGCAAAGTTAGCTTTACCCTTGTGTCTAACCTAATAAATCAAAGGCAACTTTTACGATTATTGTAACTAGAGGGGTACTGTATATTATTTGTCTTCAATAATAATAACTACATATTAATTCAAAATACTGGCTGGATTCCACTTAATTATTTGGTGGCTTAAATTGTAACTATAAAACAATAGTTATTTAAAAAGCAATTAATGTAGATTCTAATTCCGGATTAGAGTAAGAAGAAATTGAAACAAGAGAGAAAGGATATATCTCTTCCAGGGTTGGTTAATGATTATATTTGGAAATACCCGGTATATGTGGATTTTTCGGATTACACATTAGAGGCAATGCATGCATGTGGCGAGGAAAAAAAGAAGAGTTGTTTATTAGTATTATTTTTTCAGAAAAAATGGAGACATTAAATGTTATTAATGTTATAGGAGTGAAGTAGCATTATGTTATTGATATATGTCAAGTTGTTTTATGCAAGTTAACAGGATTTAATTTAATTAGTTGAATAAAATATATAAATTATTATAATTTTTTTATATATTTTGACAGATGAAAAAAATGGTTGCCTTGTACAGATGAATGATAGCAATGGGTTGGGACCAATTTTATTATTTTTTTTCTGAATAGGAACCAAAACTAAAGGGGGGCTAAACAAAAAGGGTGAAAGAAGGAGGGGAGGGGTCGTTTTCATTGCATAAGCGATGCTTTTAAATGCATATATATAAAAATAAGAAAAAAACAGGGCATGTTTTTCAGTGCCACAGTTGAAATGGTAGTGGACAGGCATTCGTCACTCTCAACATAAACAAACGCACACAAGGCTCTAAAGATGCACATGCTTTTAACAGGAGGAGACGAGGGAGGGTTGCAGTGTCAGCGCATAGGGCTGGTACAGTAGCTTTTTCATTAATTAAGGTGCAAAATAGCATGGAATCCATGCCCCTGTTTCAAATTTTAAACATTTCTATTTTTTTTAAGGACTGTCTTCAAAGTGTAACAATTAGGCGTTTCTGGATAATTTTTCCTTTTTAAGGACACTTGAAACTCCACTAAAAAAATTCCACAAAATGTGCTTATAAGTTAAAAGGTTGTGGATCATTTTTCATAATTTTAGATTAATCTTTAATTATCATAACTTTAATCTTACAAATTTAATAATAACACTAATTTATTATATTTTTATAATAAAAAATAAAATTTAAATTTTTAAGAATTAATTTATTAATGTTTCACACTTTAAAATATGAATTTGGCTAGTTACTTAAAAAGTTTACGTATCAAATATCAACACCCTTCAAAAATTATGGTATAATTTTTTTCTCTCAAATGTATAGTTCTTTTTATATAAGTACAATTACTCAATTCAAAATTGGACGTTTCTCTTTCGGAATTCTGAAGGGAACTTTGGTGTTGTTGAAATTTAAAGAAAGAAAAATTAGGTTGAGCTTTTCCTTAGAGTCAATTATGTTATTGACCTTTATTTTTTTTACTTTATTATTAAGTTTTGAATTTTTAATTCCAAACTCATACTACTTTTTGTACCATGATAGGCACGAAGGTTGCTTAACTTTATGACCAATGCATATTTAACTATAAAATGGTATTGTATTATAGTTGTAAAAAATATCTATAAATGTGTTTTAGATAATAGAGGGAAAAAATAACTATAAATGAACATGGATTTAAATCAGAAATAAACCAGTATGGTAGTTTCAATATAAAGTAAAATTTACCTAATTTGTAACTGGAAAACATCAAATAAGTTTTTTGACATTATATTTCATACATACTAACTTCGTTTTAGTTTTTCTGCTGCTAATTTATTTATTATAATATTGTTATGGTATCATTTGTTAAAAGTATGATACTATAAAGTGTATCAATTAAATTAAATTATAAAATTTTAATATTTTTAAGTTTTAATTAATTTTTACTCATAAAAGTTTAGTAATAATTACTCTAGCCAGTCTTATTCAAGATGATTTGTAATCACTTAGTAGTGCAAAAAATTATAGTCTAACAGTGTATCAAAATAAATTTATCTTTATACATAAACTTTTTATTCATATTTTTTATTATATAAATTATTATATTACTATACATTCTGGAATAATAAAAAATAAGAGTATTTATAATTATAAAATAATATAAGCTATCCGTTATTAAATTAAGTATTAACTGTTATTGTAAACTATAATCCTTTAGCTATTTCTTTACCAAAATATTAAGTAATAATATATCTAATAAACTCTACGTAATTAACATCATATATGAATGTGCAAAAAAAAATCATATATGAATAGAAAAATACATTTACTAATGCATTATAGTATAGGTACTAGTCTAGGTATAATAATAATAATAAACAGTCAGAAGAATTTAAAAATAATTGCATAACAAGATATTAAAAAAAATGAACTTATTTAAGAACCATAATTAGTTTACAAGTTTTTATATAAAACTTTAAGAAACTATAATTTGAGTTTATCTTTGGTACATTAATGTATGTATATCTTAATTTAATTAAAGCTAATATAGTGTATCAGAAAAGGAGGAAGGAAGAGTGGGTGTGTCGTTTGGTGATTGTTCTTTGACAATTCAAACCAAAGCAAAAGCGAAGAGGGTGCTCCAATCCAACAGGGTTACCCTGTTAATGATATCTAGTGTCTGCTGGGACCACGTGCACCTTTTAATGCAACCCTTCCCTTTTTGGCTCTCAATGGTAGATTGCTACGCTCCAAGACTTTGGCTCTGTGTATATTCTCTAGATAACTACGGTACAAGAATCCTTTATCTTTCAACTAGTTTTTAAGAGCAATGCGTATTTCAGGGGCTATCATTCTAATGTATGGCACCTTAATAACTCGGGAAACTGTGATAGCAACATATAAGTTTTTCGTACCCTGCTGATTTACATACTTTATTTTTTGCTATACTTAAGGTGATCAAGTACCAAATTAAGTAAATGTTTAAAAATTTGGTGCCAAAAAATCATGATTGTTGTTTTTATTTTTATTTTTATCCGTTACAATACACGTCAAAACAATTTTAACTAGAAATCAAACATGTAGTAAGCGTGTTTGGATTTTTGTTTTAGCATCTCAAAAACGTCCGTTAATCTCAATTCATCAAGATAGAAGCTTTTCCATTTAGATGCCTTAATGTGTGATATATAATTGCTATTCAAACACACCTAAGTATATTGTAGAGTGCATGTCCAATTCACTTATATGATTATTCAAAAATAAATTTCTTCGATATTTATTCTCTCGATTTCCCAACACAGTGCGTGTCCCCTTAAATTATCGTATATAAATAACCGGCTTGTTTATATGTTTTAAAAGTTTTAACTTTCTGGTGGTGTGTTTGGATAAAATTAGGTATGTAACTCGTGTTTAGTTTCTCTCAAACAATGAGAAAAAATATTTGCTTCTAAATTTTGTGCATTAAAAAGTGTGTTTCTCCGTTTGACAAGCTTTAACCTGTAGTCTAAACACTATAAATAAATTCAATTTAGGCATATCTAGTCTGATCCTTTTTAACCCCTACTTGTCATTTTTTCTTCTTCGTGTGAGAGCCCCTTTAATAACAAACATGCCATGCCTACCGACATCAGTAACACCATGGCTGCAACAAGACCAGCATCGAGCCTAAGAAAATTGCAAAGAGCATTTTCTTTGCTTATAAATCTTCTCAAGCTTACCATTTTTATTTCCTTTTGTTTCTCACCCTCTTCTATTCTGTAACGGAGATATTTTTGAATTATTCTCCAGATTTGTGAATTTGTCCGGCTATTATGCCTATTATTATATTTTAGCAATAAATATTATTTTTTTAAAAATTCTTTATAAAGAAATAATAAATATAACCTGGACATATATTAAAATTCAAAATTCATTTAGAATTTAATTTAGGAAAATATTTATAAAAGAAAAAAATTACAATTAAATGTAAAATAAGAAAAGAGAAATATAAGTTTACGTGAAGAGAGAGTGAGAGAACGAGAAAGAAAATGGAATCCAACATAACATACCACGTGGTTCATATGCGGACATCATTAGACTGTATTCGAAAAAAGAAATAGATGAAAGTTTAATTGAGTTAAAAACTTAATTAAAAGCTGAAAAAATAAGTGGTTAATTAATTAGTTGAAAATTATAAGGTGAAAGTTGAGAGTTATTAAATTATACGTATTAAATAAAATTACTTGTTGAAATAATTAATAAATATAAAATATTAGAAATAGACATACTTGTGCAATAATATATTTGTCTAAATTTTTATTTCAATTTATGGATGAAATATCTTTTTGGATAAGTATAATTCAGTCTTTTGATTAATTTTAAACTCTTATATTTTTTTATTTATTTAAATATCAATTATTTTAATTAGACTTTTTTATATTTTTATACTGCATATTCTACTACTAATCTTATATTATATGTAAAATATTTTCAAGTAAGTTTAAAATTAAAAAAACAACATATATATGTTTAATTAGACATCATACTTTTTATTTATGTTGATTAATTAGTATAACAATATGTATACGTATATGTAAATCTTTGAGTAATAGTGTGTTGTCATACTGATTGAATATATCAGTATCTTGAAGAACAAAACTAAAACAATAAATTAGATATCGTAATGGTTAAATAAAAGGTGTGAATGTAATAAAAAATCTGAAAATAATATCAAAAATAAAATAAAATAAAGTTATAATCTAGTAGCATTATTTAATTAAGAATAAATTGAGGATATAAAATGAACAAAGAAGCTGCAGGAAAACAGAAGCTAAAACACTATTTCAACTGAAATATTAGAAAAACTCTTCGAGCAATTAAAAACTTTTTTTTTATCAAACATTTTTAATATAGCCAAACAAAAACATTTAAAGCCAAACATACTTGTTTTAACCAAATCAACTCATCATAAACGAATTAAACTAATTTATAAATTACTAAAATAACTTATGAAACATAGTCTAAAATTTAAATTTATGTGTTGATAATATAATTAAATTACACATCAACCAACAAGGTGAGATATGATTAGTAGATAATTTTATTCCTTAAATATGAGATTATGAGTTTGATTTTGATTCATGCATATGAACAAATATTTGATGGAAGAAATTGTTAGGTATGACTCATACTTCGCCTTCAGAATATAAGTCGCTTGTAGGCGGGCCCCAGAGTTTTTCAAGACCTGCTTAAGGATGACAAAGTAGGTCAGTCCACCAAAAATGGATCGGATTGGTTCTAGTCCACAAAAAAATGAGGTGGGCCCGGCTGACCCACTTTATAAAGTGGACTAGCAATGCTACACACCTCACTTTAAGATAGGTTGGTGGGTAAAAATAAAAAAAATATAAAAATAATACAAATGTAATTAAATTATGCTAAAAATTAATTTTAAATCTTAGCCTACAATCATTTTAATATCTTACATCACATGAGAAGCAACAGAAACAAGTCCTATTGCAAGATCCATTGAGCTTCCAAGAACAACATACACAAGTGGGGAAACAAAATTAAAATTTGAAACATATATGCAATAACCAACCTAGAATCCATGGGAAATGAAATGTTACTGATACTAGTTTAATACATTACATTCAAGTTAGCAAAGCAACATCCATACATTAAATTTAAAAGTTGCTAAAAACAAGCTAGAAACATTACAACTTCCCAAATGCAAAATGATTAAATTCAAGAAGTAGTTGCATCTTCAATAGTTATAGTGTTTGATCCCTTGGAAACAGTTGGATCCATATTTAAAGCACAAATGTCATCCTTGCCATCTTCAGCTACAAATTATAATCCAAAAATAAAAAATAAAATTAGCTAATGAATAATGATGATTTAAAAGAAAATTAATTGGCAATTTAAATTGTAAAATAATAAAATTAAAAAAACTACCATTCTCAGTAAAACCATGTAGTCAATTACGAGTACAAATCAAGGCTTAGACATTTTCTAACAAAAGACGATTTTTATACTTGATTATAACATGTGAACCAATGCTAAAAGCAAATTTCTATACTTGTTTATAACATGTGAATCAATGCTAAAAGTAGATTCGTAAGTCACTGTAATAATAGGAATGCTCAACACATCACGAGCCATTATGAATAATTCTGGAAAGCGATTAGAACTATCCCTCCAACGTTGTAAGACATTCAAATCTTCATAGTACACAAAATCCAAGTTTGGCTCATCCAAATAAACATCAAGTTGTGACTTTCAATTTTAGATGCAAGTTGACTACTATGCATTTTCAATTCCTATTACAATTGACAAGTTAAACACAAAAAAAAAAAAAAAAAATCAAGTACACAACACAAAAAAAAGTAAACACTTACATAATAACATAGTAATAATAAGCATGTACTTACACCAAACATTTTTTGATTTATTCTCTTGAGTTCCTTTGACATGCTTGAAGAACTAGTTTGGGGTCTTGGATCAAGTTTGCGAACAGAGGCATCATTATTAATGTTTCTTGGTTTGAATACCTCTCATGTGAGTCATGTCTCTGTCATTCAATTCAAATTTTTAAAAAATAAAATAAAATAATTGGCTTGGTGGGCTGGCCCGGGATTGGCCCAAAATTTTAGTGAGCCAAATTGGCTCGACCCTTTTAAACAAATGGGTTGATAATGCCAGCACACCCTATTTTTTTTAGTGGACTAAATAGGCTGATCCGTCAGACCAAACCCATTTTACCATCCCTAGGCCTGGTACTACCGTGGACCTGAAGTTATTATTTGTAGTTTGTGTTTGGGTCCATAAATAACTACGGTGCTTAAGATTTCTAAACCTATATATTTTCTTGTAAACTAAGTGCATTATATCGACTATGAGGAGAATATAGAGGATAACTTGATGTAATCCACATTAGGTGAATTAGAATAAACACTGTGTGTTATTTTTCTTGCCTTTCTCTCTTTTTGTTTTCTCGATTATTGTGTGATTATTTGATACCAACAAAAATCAATCCTTTAAATAGATCTTCGTATCTCGATGAATTAGTCATTAGCTTTTGATTACACTTTGTGAATTATTGTGTAAATTACTGGACAATTACAACATTGCATGAATAAATGAAAGTAAAAAAAAAATGTCTCGGTGCTTCGTGCTATCATCATACAAACATAAATGGCCCGCTTGAAAGAGAGTGATTATAGCAATGTCTAGTCATCTACTAGCTAGCTGCAACGACCACGAATCCATACACTAGTAATATGTCGGATAGCTATATGTTGGTTTCTGAAATCAGGAACATATGTTTATGTAAGAAAGCAACTTAATTAACAATTCAACCAAACAAATTAGAAAAACAAAAGAAGACCAGTAATCAATTATGGTTTAAAATGGAAACCAAGGTTCTAAAACATATCAGTTTATTATGAATCCAAGTAAGTTCTTCTATACCTAAACATATATATTATTATATCAATCTTATACCTTTAGTATTATATACATATCAAGAATCCAAGATATGTTGTTTCTGCTTTTGGAGCTGCGAAAAAACTTTCCAATATATAACTCCTAAAGTATGGAAGAATATGTGTTGATGTCAACTATGTATATCCAGCATCTGAGTCAATTCTTGCAAAACTAAATAAGCAATAAGCTATCATAAATCCATCTTTAACTTGAGGTTGCAAGATTTAATCATGGACTTGAGGTGATTAAGATTTAATCAAGTATTTGCATCATGAAGAGGTGTAATTAATACTCCAACACTTTGATCAGTCAATAATAGTAGAGTAAAACATTATGCAGAAGGTAAACATGGGAAGAATTTGATTCTAATTCCCACATTATTCATAATTTTTTTTAATTGTTTGCAAAATTTATCCAGAAACAAGAAGTGAAACCATGGTGTGAGACATAAAGGCAAACACTTGACTCGATATATATGTATAAATGAATGCTTGGCCTGGACCCCAAATAAAATCTTATCAAGGTCATTGTGTAACTGAAAAAAAAAGATTTGACTCTTCTAAAATACTTATAATCTTTCATAAAAAATCAAAACAATTAAAAATTGGTATAAAATCAAATATATATATATATATAAAGGAATAAAAATTAAAGTTAATTATAATATTAATAATTGATTTATAATTAATAACTATTTTATTAAATTTTATATTGTAAAGTGTAATATCATTATTTTAAAAGAGTTAAATCCAAAAAATAAAGGTCAAATATGCTTCAACCTAATTGTATCGCATCAACGGTATATAGCTGTAATATCCGGACGGTTTATGAATGAGAATTATACTTTTTTTTATCTGTATTCAGAATAAGCATTTTTCTCATATCTATCCATTTTGATGAATTGAATGGTAGATCAGTAGATGTACGAGCACTTTCAGCGAAGAATATGATTTATGTCCATTTGGATGCATTATAGCATGAGTTGTTGCAATATAAGTGGGGTCAATCTCAATACAAATCTGGCTCTTGCAGTCATCATTCAAGTGGACTTTTACTAGATGAAAATTCCATGTTCAATCATACATCTAAAATAAAAGTATAATTTAAAGTGACATATAGTAATTTCTATTTTTTTCAATTAGACATACTTGATAATATATATATATTTTTGGTAAAGGTGGGGGAAGATATGGTAATTTTAAGGTGGAAAAAATATTTGAACTCCAAAAATATTTATGAAAATTATATTTATATTACCTCATCTTAAAAAAAACGAATGAGAGCTTAAACTTATGATCTATCTTAAGTCAGATAATATTAATCTAGTAAACATAATTTTATAGCGTTACTGCATTAGTACATATAGGGATTTTGTCAATATTATTCAGATGCTGTCGGTCATCAATATACATTCATGTACTGTATATCATAAAAAATCATGTGGTGTCTTATTAAACTTTGTCTTATGGAAATATTAATGACGTCAATAATTAAAAGTATAAAAATAATTATAAACATTTATCACTTCTTATTTATAATTACGTGCTTTCAATTTCTCCTAATTAATTAAATTTTCATTTTGTAATATATTTAAAATTTATAATTATAAAGAAACTTTTTGCTATCATTTTTTAAATAAAGATAAAAAAAATTCTGATTCACAAACCCGTGATTGCCATCAAAACACTAGCAACAATTGTAGTGTTTGTTCTGCATGTCCCAACCTCTCTCTATATAAAGAAAACTATAACTGTGTCTTCAATACTTCATAACCTTTTCTCTAGCTATTCAATGATTGTATACACATGCTATTATAGCTAAGAAATAATATGTATTCAGCTTTCAATTGCTTTTAATTCATGTTTATCCCTTGGATCATAACAATTTATTACTTGGTGCATATGAAATTTGTTTTTATCCTTATGGTAGAGGCCAACTATGCATAATAAACAGTCGATCTGGAGAGTGAGTAAGAGCGGGGAGACTTATAAATTAAACCCTCCAAGTTATAACAGTAAAAAAAACAGACTAAATCATTCTTTCCATTTTAAATTACTCCTTCCTTTATCTTTTATAAAAGAAAACTCAATTTTTTTCCTTTAGATATAAGTAAAATTTAATTATTTTTGTCTTATTTAATAAGATGATTCAAAATACTCTTTATTTAATAAAGATTTTGTGTTTAATATTAAGTTCCAATGAATGACAATTTAAAAAAAGATTTGTTTTTTAATTAAAAATGACACAATTTAATGAAGTAAAATAACTTTTTTAATATGCATAAAATCTTGTTTTTTTTTCTTATAAGAAACAACAGAGGGAGTAGTCCGTAATTATTCATAAATCATTTGTCACATTGAAGTTGAGTTTAATTTTCTTAAGATATCATATTCGAGTATTGTGATGTGGATGAAAAATATTAGACGAAGATATTTCATTAATGGCGTTCAATTAAGTTTCTAACAAAGATTAAAGATTGATGATTAGCTTCAATCAAATTTTCAAAGGGTTCAATATAAACATTTTTTATAAAAAAAGTTAGGCTAATTTTCATTAAAAAAAAGGATGTTCTATTTAGTGTTATGAATTGAGTATTTCTGATGTTGTAACCATGCTAGCAATTCTTTGTCTTACGGTGACAATTGAACTAGTTGTCCAAGTAACATTTTAGTCCTTTAAAAAGATTGTAACTCATTGGTACAATTGCATATAGAGTTGGGCATACGAGTTGTGATTTATGGAGGATATTTTTAACTTATGATTCTCTCGAAAATATGTGGCCGGTTAATTGTGATTTTTTTTTTCATCCCAGCTAGTCCTTTTAGTCCCTATACTCATGGGTTTTGTCCTTAAATTTTGATGCATTAACACTCTCAATTTCCTCGGATGCCATTTGGTAAAGATTTTTCTGACTCCTACGTTAAGGACAAGATTCTTTTGTAAATGGGGTAAGGATACGGGCGTAAGATGTTAAAAGGAGAAGAGGAAAGGCGTATGATCTTTTCAATTTAGCCATTGACACATTTTGTTTTTTTAGAGGAAATTCTATTTGACACATTGTTGCTGTGATATTTTGCAAATATATTTTTAACTGTTGAAGTGGCATAATTGATTTCTTTTGAGCATTTGTTTGATTTTTTATTTATTTAGTACCATCGTAATTAAGTTTTTAGACTCCATAGTAATACATTAAAATATTCTTACAAATTTTGATCATTTAAACTTTAAATCGAACAAAGTTCTTCTCCACAGACACTCATTTAGGTGCATTTGTTTGATTATTGATTATGAGAAATGGAATGCACCAAGAATTTTGCTAACATCTTTTCTCTTTCTTCCTTTCTCTTGTGACTTGTCTTATCTTCTTTTCTCTTTCTTTTGTCATTTTCTATTAATGTTACATTTTTTTTTTTATTGTTAACTTAAAATGAACTCTTGCCTCAAAAAAAAAAAAACTTAAAACAAACTCTAATAAAAGTATGGAGAAAAAAATTACCAAAAAATAGACGAACAAAAATTAATAAAATTATATTAACCATATATCGCAAAACCTGTTTAAAACACGTTGCATATTGCGTGTATGATAGAAATGCATGACAGATATTAGTTTATGAGTTTATGTAATCTTTGACGTTACATTTCCTTTTTTTTGTTACATCTTCCTGTTGTCTATTAGAAAAATTAATTTCTTATGAAAAATTCAATAGATTGATAATGGCCTTCTTCTTACCAAAATACATGCACAGTTGTATTTGTACTTTTTTTTGGTGAACTGGTTGTATTTGCACTTCTTAATCATTTAATGCCATTACATATTTTTGATTTGAATTCAATAACATTGATTATGTTAAAATAATTTTGTGCTAATTGATTAACATGCACGGTAGAATAATACTAGTAAGTTATTTTGAGAACAAAATAAGTTAATTCAACCATATAAAGGGGTTTTTAGGATGGTGCCTCTATGTAGCATCGTAGCATCAATGTGTGCATTTGTTTGTTTACCGTGGGAATAACACTGGATCATATGTCTTTGGCCCATTTGGCCCTTTTTCCGTTTTTAGCATGGGTATCCACTATCCAGCAACTCCCCGGAAACTAAATGTGTTCAATTTAATTTGTTACCTTCACATCATTCTTGAATAAACATGAACAAAAATCCAAAAAAGAATCTTGTAAAATCTAAGTTTATCGTTTGTGATAAAAGGAAAAATGTTAAAAAAAAACTTAAATACGATATTCAAAATTTCAAACTGTAATAAAGTAGGACCAATGGTCTCACAAAAATAGTTTGTAAATGTATTGAAAAATATAAAGAAAATGTGCGGATTCAAATCCTATAATGCATTATGCCCTTTCCTATTTGGGTTTCTTTTTGTATTTTTTTTGAACTACCAAAGTGATAGACTTTTTTCTTTTATTATTTTTTTACAAGAGAAATAAATCTATTGAAAAATGGTGTGCCAACTTATTGGAAGTCTTCTAGTTTAAAGAACGCTTAAAGAAAAATTTATATTTACACAATCTCCAAAACATTATTGATTATTTTAACTTTTAACATGTCAAATATGATTTTTTTAATTATTTAAAATATGAAACTTTGTCTTACTTTACCTAACCAACTCTTTTATCTTTTTTAATATTTGGTAAAAATAAAAGAAGAGAAATCAAATTACTCAAAAAATAGAAGAGATAAGGTTTATTCCTCCTCTTTTATTAATGAAATATAATATTTTTAATATATAATTAATCTTTGACCATTAGAATTATTTTTGGAATAACTTGATTCTCCTTAAAATAAAATAATAAAATCACTTGAGAAAATTATTGGTAAATGTCAAAATCCTCATACTAGTAATTAATCTCCTTAAAAATAATTTAAAAATATGATTATTTTATGAATTTTGTTACATTTTTTTTTAAAAAAAAACTTCAAATATTTGATAAAAATATCAAAAATCAAGAAGATTAACTTGGATTTCCATAAAAAAGAAAAAAACTAAGAGGGCTTTGTTAACCATTTTTCTTTAATGAGATGTCACTCTTCAGTCTTCACAGTACATTTTTTTTACACAATCGGTCCTCATTGTAGTTACATTTAACCTCCACTACTATGACTGGGTTGGTTCTAACGAGGAAAGTATGGATATTGAGATTTATTGTTCACCTCACCCAGTCAATGGTTTTGTTAAAAACAATTTCACCATAGCATGGTGAATCAGCAGGTCATAATTCTTTTGCATATCACCTTTGTGTTTGATGAATTGCCCAATCGATTGGATTAGATCACAGCTTAATTAATTTAACTCGTCTCTTGGTTCTGATTTCATATGCAATTACTGCAATGTTAATATTGGTTGGAGTTACATAGTATCACTGACAATAAATAGTACTTAATAAACACAACAAATGAAGAAGAAAGAAATTGAGAAACAAGGCACAATAAACCCAGTAATAACAGCTGTAGAGACTAGAGAAAATCTCACAAGCCTCATTTCATATCTTCATTCATTCTTGTGTCATAACTATGGACAATAACATGGTTCAAGCACTGTTGCTGCTTCCATCAGTTGATCCAGGCATAAGCTCTCTCAGCATTGCAACTACCTGCAACATGTTTGGCCTTCTTGAAGGCAAGTCATCAACACACTGCATAGTGATCTCTAAATATCTTATCATCTCCTTCACTTCTTTGGCTTCTGCTTCTGCTTCATCAGTTCCTCGAGTGGCCAAAAGCAAATCATTGTCAATTACTTCCATTTGCTTCCCTTCGCAGATCTTAATCTTCGCCCAACCCACCAAGTTGGTGTCACCAAAGTCCTCCTTATCAGTAGGGCGTTTCCCGCTAAGCAGTTCCAACATCACAACTCCAAATGAGTAGACATCTCCCTTGGCAGTGCACCTGAAACTTTGGTAGTACTCTGGCGGAACATATCCAGGTGTTCCTGCTAGTGTGCTCACACTAAGATGTGTGTCAAGGGCACTTATTAGTCTTGCCATGCCAAAATCCGAGACCCTGGACTCCATTTCATGGTCAAGTAGCACATTGCTTGATTTCATGTCTCTGTGTATGATATGAGGGATGCAATTGTGGTGCAGGAAACAAAGTCCTTTAGCAGCACCTCTTGCAATCTTCTTCCTTTCTTCCCATGTCAAAATGCGTCGATCGCGTGTCTTGATCCTCCCATGAAGCATCTCTTCTAGGCTTCCATACTCCATGTACTCATAAACAAGGAGCCTCTCCTCCCCTACTTTGCAGTACCCCAACAAAGGGACAAGATTTCTGTGCTTGATCTTCCCTAAGGTTTCCATCTCTGCCATGAATTCTCGATCGCCCTGGCAGCTCAGTCGAATGAGCTTCTTTATGGCGACACTTGAGCCATCTTTGAGTGTGGCCCTGAACACTTCACCAAAACCACCACACCCAATGAGACTTGCTGCTGAGAAGCCATTTGTTGCTTCAATCAGCTGTGAGAACTTGAGCTTCCTCAGCTGCCTCTGAAACGTAGCCACATTAATGCTTAATGGCTCTTTCTCTTTGTCAATTTTCCATGTTGTAGCAGCATGGCATGCTTGTAAGCTATTGAGCATCTTGACTTCCTCAGCCTCCTTCCTCCTTGCGCGCATTGCAATTGCCCACACTATTAAGATACATACAGAAGCAACAGAGATGAGAATTCCCATGACAATGCTGTTTGCCCATGTTGCAGTTGCTGATTTATGGCCTCCTTTGCTAATATCATCACTTGGATTTGTTGTGGGTTGGCTGTTATCATTCTTGCAATCAGGCAATGGTACCCCACAAAGGCCTGGGTTATTTGCATACTGAGAAGCTGGAAGTGTACTTAGTTGTCCCCTAGATGGAATCTGCCCTGTTAACTCATTGTTAGATAGATCAATTTGCACTAAGAATGAGAGGTTTGAGAATGAGTCTGGGATATGACCCTGCAGTCTATTGTGTGATGCATCAAACACACCCAAATTTTTGAGCTGGCCAAGTGACGAAGGGATTTCTCCAGACAACTGATTGTGAGATAATTCAAGAACCTGTAAAGCCACCATATCTCCAAATTCATCTGGGATTTTTCCACGAAGCTCGTTATAGGAAAGATCAAGATACTCTAGAGTCTGGTACTTGGTGAACAGGCTGAGGACAGGACCAGAATAGAGTCTTGTGAAATCACAAGTCCTCAATGTTGGAACCTGCAAGAGTCTTTCAGGTCGAATACCGGAGAATTCTAGCAAACCTCCAACCCCTTTACATGAGTTTCCAACATTTCTTACAAACACCAAAGTGTTCCCTGAAAGGATACCAAACAAGGATTTTGCTCCTTGCTGCCTTCCAAGTTTTGGAGGGATCTCTCCAGTGAGCTTGTTGCTGTTCAAGTCCAACCACACCAAACTGCTGCAATTTGCTAGCTCTGATGGTATCTCCCCAGACAGGCTGTTGTTTCCAAGCTGCAAAACTGCTAACCTTGTCAAGTGGCCAAACTCGCGCGGTATTTCGCCACTGAGTTCATTGCTTGTCAGTGATATCCATTCAAGATTGCTGCAATTGAACAACTCAATGGGAATTCCGCCTGTGAGGTGATTATTATTCAGTATGAGATCCTTGAGATTCTTGCACTGGCCCAACTTTGGTGGAATTCTTCCTTCCAAGCCATTGAACCATGCTATTAGCTGCTCAAGATTTTCAAGTTCTCCTAGCTCATCAGGGATTGTACCATTGAGATAGTTGAGACTAAAATCAAGTGTCTTCAGCTGTGAACACTTCGACAGTTCAGCTGGGATTTTTCCTGTAATAAGATTATCTGGCATTCTCAGCTCCTCAAGTGAGGCTGCTCCTGGACATAAATCTCTGGGTAGAGATCCATAAAATTTATTTGAGCTGAAATCCACAATCTTCAACTTTTTGCAGGAAGATAGTGAAGATGGAAATTGACCAGTGATAGCATTATTTCCCAGCCTAAGTTCCTGTAGTGATCCAAGGTTGTGAAAGATTGAATCTGGTAACTGCCCTGACATATTGTTGTTAGATATGTCAAGAAGCTGCAGCCAAGTGCAAGAGAAGAAACCAGATGGGATTGAGCCTGAGATGTTGTTGAAAGAAAGTTTGAGTTCTAAAAGGGAAGCACATGCATTTCCGAATTCAGAAGGGATCCAACCAATAAGTTGATTGTGGGAAAGATCCAAAGTCTGTAGTTTGTTAAGCTGACCAAAAGCTTTGGGGATATCCCCAGAAATCATATTGTTGGCTAAATTCAAATTTTTAAGGCTGGTGCAGTTTGACAAAGATAGGGGAATTGAGTCTGACAAACGGTTTCCTGATAGATCAAGTTGCAACAAGGAAATGCACTCCATTTTCAGGTCAAAAATTGGCCCTGACAGGTTGTTGGAAGAGAGGTCAAGGACCTGCAGTTTATCAGAATTTTGAAAGAAATTTTCAGGAATAGGGCCTGTCAAGTTGTTGTAAGAAAGATTCACAACAACAAGATTTGGACACTTGGAGAACAGATTCTCAGGCACAGGACCTGTAACTCCACCAAAGGATAGATCAAGCTGTGTCAAACTATATGGGAGATTAACCAAAGAGGTAGAATTTACAGAAAATGAATTCAAAGACAATTTCAGAACAGACAACATATCTAAAGAAGACAAAGGGTCAAGAGATATAGTCCCAGCAAGGTCATTACTTCCACTTATATCAAGCTGAGTAACTCTTCCAAGGGTGCAAGTGACTCCATACCAGCTGCATGGATTCTTATTCAGCTGCCACCCTGACAAAACTCCACTTGGATCCTTCTGAATCATCCTTTTGAACATGAGAAGAGCCTGTGCATCAGTCTTGATGGAGGAAACTGCTGCTGCACCTTCAGTCAAAGGAAACAAAACAGTGATCACAAGAAGAAGTGTCACGGTGAGATGAGGCAAAAGCTGAACATGGTTGTTCTCCATTGAGAAAACAAAGCCAGAACAGAAGAACACAGGTCTGGGAAGAGAGAGACCAGCAAAGATGTTGCAGAGGGATATAGATTAATGTGTGTTGAGAGGAGAGAGGAAAGACACAGTGAGAGTGGTTAGTATGATGAGAATTTGTTGTGGCTAGACCTTTGAGAAAAGGTGCTGCTTTTTGTGTTCTATAAAATTTAAAGGAGGGAACGTGAGAGAGAATAAGGTTGTGTGGTGGGCATGTACTAGTAAGTTTGTTGTATAATTGCTGTATTGCAAAGTTTTTAGTCACCTCTCTTAGTTATATTTTTTTCTATCCACAAAATTTTAATTTAAAAGATACAAACTCAGTTTCATTTTTGTTTATTATGCTGTAGTGCAAAATTTCTAACTTTGTTGATAACTAATTTTTGTCAAAAAATTTAGTTAATTATTTTAATAAAGTTTTATCTTTTGATTTCGTCTTTTTTATTTACAAAATTTAATTTAAAACATTATTTAAAAGATGCAAAATTTAATTTTTTTATTTACAAAATTTAATTTGGTATAATAAACAGCATAGAGTAGAGAAGTGAGGGAATTTAGGCTGTATTCGGTAGCGTTAGTAGAAATAAAAGATCGAAGATGGGAATGAAGCGATGGAGTTTGGTATAAGAGAATAAAGTTACAGGTGGTGGGCTCCAAGCTTAAAATTTTTCTGTTTCCTCTGATTTTTAAGGTAAAAAAATGGATTCTTTTAGGGGAAAAGATCGATTGTTTAGACGAACAAAATCAATTTCCTTTGGTTTTTAAGTAAAAAATCAATTTTCTTACACACAAAATATTATTTATTATTTATTTCTCTTAAATCAAATAATACAACATATTATTTTATTTCTCTTTTTTAAAAATTATTTTTTACTTATTTTTATTTATCTCATTTATTTCTCTAAAAGAAACACACATAACGGAATGATTTGACTTTTGGTCAAGGATTTGGGACCCAGGGACAAAGATCTGTATCTAAAGATCGGCGCTATAAAAAATAAAGAAAAAAGAAAAACCTGAGAGCTTGGCCTGTGCTTGATCCAAGAATCACTATCTGTCAGAGAGCGTGAGAATGTTTCCCCATATACATAGTACAAGTGAAACATAATATTGGCACCATGTCATGTGCAATATATCTGCTTGTTTTCTCATTTGAGGCATTCTTTGTTTCTCTCTCTGTCTTCCAGACATTCAAATCACGTATATCTGCTTTTCTATTTTATTTGACAGAATCACTTAATCAAAACATCAAATTTAACCAAAAATAGAAGGGGGGAAAAACCCTCAATTACGTTCTTTAAACTCTAGTCTTACTTACATCCTACCAAATCTTCAAATTTTTCAATTTCTAGTTATCAAAGTATTTTATATTCCAAATTCATTATAAATTAATCCCCCCCCCCCCCCACATATTTGGATGGAAAGAAAGATTTTGAGAGTTTTGAATAAAAATAATAATGGAAGGACTAATTAAATTTTTTTTATTTTATAAATGAAGAGATTTAATTGGTTAAAAGAAAAACTTGAGCGACCAAAACTATTACATATTTAAATTAAATGGGCAAAAATCTTTGATAGACATAAAAATGCAAGATTGATAAATAAGCAAACAAAAAATAAACATAAACAGGCTCCCAGTATTATAATTTTTATTGTTATTGATATTGATAGTGTGATAATCTTTACCGGTTTCCAGTTGCACTCAAACTATTCTCTCTGGACTGTATTTGTAATGGAACTCTACAGATGAGCTTTTCATCAGCGTGATTGTTTAATTTAGAATATAGCCTTCAAAAGAATTAAAAATGTTTTAGTGAGGGCCCCACGTGTTGAAATGTGAAGGGAAAAAATAATGATTGTGTGTTATGGTTGAATGTTTCCTGGGAACACAATTGTAGGTAGAGTAAACAAATGGAGGGACCCCACCAAATGAAGCAACATCAATTAGCTTAGTGTTAATGGCATGGGAGGTGATGATGCCACTTTTTGTGCCTTTCTCATTCATTCTTGCTTTACAAGCAGTTGCATTATAAGTATATCACTACACTATTCGCAAATTGAACAGTGACTCGGTTCAATTCACCCTAATCTTTTTAGTTTTAACTTTTTAGCTGGGTTTGAGACCATCTCTTACTTTGCTACACACACACTAATTAGCACATTCTGCTTAGTGAATCCCTGTTGAGTTGTTCTTCACACCAAATCAAGATTGTGTCCGCAAGTGGTGTTTTTTTTTTTCATATATAGGAGGAAATATTGAATCCTCAATTTATTTAATGTTTCTTTTATTGTGTGTCACTTGCTTGGAGAGGGGCTCATCGTGTGTGAGAGAAAAGAGATTTAATTATGAAGTACTTTTACCACATCTTTTTAAAAGATTTGAACCAAGTTGATATTTATTGCACAGATGAAATGGATTCTTCAAGAATAATACATTTGCAATGTAAAAGAAGGAAATAATTCCATATATTTTTTTAAATCCTTAGAAATCAATGATAATAAAAGATCTACAATAATTCATACATTATATTCAGTTAATTGAGCTAAATTTTCTTAAAATTCTTCCTTCAATTCATATATAATCTATAGTTTGTTGTAAAATAATGGTTAACTACTTAACTAAGTGCTGAATTGAGTTTATGACAAAATAACTCAGGTAGCTGTAGAAAAAATGAGTCAATTGGAATATCGAATAATGAAAAGAAAAAAATATCATGCACGCGCATTTCCGCAAATCTTGTAGCCGTATCAACTAAGTATCATTGTCAAATGAAGTAAATTCACAGTCAAAAGCATCGAAAACAAAGACAAATTATGAAGTACTGTGCCCTCATTGTTTGGATCAGTACAAATTTTGGTAACCGACAATTGAGGATCCTAAGAGGAGAAAGGAGTATTTACGAACTTAGCATCTAACTAGACATGGCAACGGGGCGGGTCGAAGACGGTTTTTACTTATATCACCCCCGTCCCCGCCCCTCAAAATCACCCCCGCCCCCGCTCCCAAAACCGGTGGGGCTAAAAAAATTGCCCCCGCCCCCGCCCCCGAAGGAGGTCGATTTTCCCCGTCCTTGTCCCACCCCCGAACACTTAAAAATTACTATTAAAAAATTAATTTCAAACAATAATCATAACATAAAATTTAATCGCGTTAAATCTCAAATGTATGTAATTACAATAAAATTTCAACATTAGATGTTTATTGTTGGAAAATAAAATTAGTTATACACTTAATTCTTGAATAAAATTAAGCCTTTATCTCAAGGTATTCCAAATATATAAAAATATTTTTGTAAATAATTAAATATAGTATGGCGGGGGCGGGGGTGGGGGCGGGGCGGTTATCAGCATTACCAAAACCGCCCCCGCCCCCGAATTCACAGGCGGGGAAAAACTGAACCCGAACCCAAAACCGGTCAACTCGATTTTTCCCCGTTGACATCGGGGCGGGTTCGGACGGATGCCCACGGATGCGGCTCAAGTTGTCATGTCTACATCTAACGTTTTCGTTTAATATGTATCCGCTTGTTGAATTTTACCTGAATCTAACTAGTTTGAAAATAAAGATCTCTTAATCAGGTACTATTTATTTTGTATGTAATAATTATTGACTATATCAAATATTAACTATGTTCTTTATAAATTTAGGCAACTTGAATTGAGATTTAATACATTACATTAAAATTTTAATCATCTATGAGTGATTATATGGTCTAAATTTACTATTCATGTACTTTTAATTTCATGACAAATATTCTTAAATTTTTTTATCTTAAATAGTTATATGATCCATTTAAGTATGTATAATTAATTTTTTCCAGAGATAATAAGTTGGAAACAATTTTACTCAAGCTGAATAAAACTATTTTAAGTGACAAAGTTATTTTCAAGTATGTAACATAATTATATATAAAAATCTGAATTTAATATCATTAATTAAATTGAAATAACTCCGTATCAGTTAATATTTGTGCTTAGTGGTAAGATGTCTGGTTTAGTCTAAAACAATATAAAGATTATTTAGATATAAGCTTATACATTTTGGTCCACTTAAGTT
Organism: Glycine tomentella; assembly: GCA_007407185.1. Classification (NCBI taxonomy): domain Eukaryota; kingdom Viridiplantae; phylum Streptophyta; class Magnoliopsida; order Fabales; family Fabaceae; genus Glycine; species Glycine tomentella. The sequence goes on from PYAF01003877.1 coordinate 1,337,791, forward strand.
TGTATAACTCATTTATTCTAACCTTGTAAACTAATCACAATTCCATGTACTTAGCTTTGATCTTGTTAAGAAAAAATGTTTTGATCTATTTCTTTTGATAATCATTTTAGTAGTGCGAAATATCTATTGAGTTTATTAATGACTAATTTTCGTTAAGAAATCTGACAATCACCTTTAATTATATTTAATTTGAATATGAGACCTTATTTAAAAGAATCAAGTCTAGCTACACAAGAATCAACAACCTTGGTTTTTGCTTTTTTAATTATGATAGTTGATATATAACTTTGTAAAAAAAACACGTTTGTCAAAGAGAGGGACCTACGTTTCCGCTTAATTTCCTCAAATTAGCTCAAATGGGAAGGCCCAAACACTTAACTTGCAATTAAGAAAATTAGCAATTCCATCAAAAGATAATCAACACATTAATATATTAATTAATTAGATGACTTTTTACTTTTAGGTCTGATACCAACTTGAAGCATCTAATATATATAGTCTTCAAGGACAACAAATTTTCCTTTCTAACTTTTCAAAATTAGAAGCATGTCATTCAGAAGGTCAGGCTTTGCTATTCAGCCCCTTTGTTCGATGGTGGTTGTTTGGTATTTGTGGAGTTTTATCACAAATACTATCTAACCATTATTTTTGGGGACATGCGCTTAATGGCTTCTGTCTGTAACTGCTTTCTCTTGTTTTCTCTTGGGTACCTCTTATACCCTTTATCAATATTAGTCTTTTGCTGCGCCAAAAACAAAAAAGCATGTCATTCACAGATCGATTGCAAATTAATGAGGTACTTCTATGTTTCCAATTTAATCTAATATCTCTTGAAAACTTATTTAAGAGAGATGCTCTTTCAATAAGACCACTAATTTTGTAGCTATTAAGAGTAGAAAGAGGGCTAATAGGATCTCTTTGTGTAATTCACCGAGACTTTAAATTGGAGGTAGCTAGGATTACCAAAGCTAAAATTGATAATAAAAATAATAATAATAAACTAAAATATGCAACCTTCCATGAGTTCCATACTTCCATCCAACTTCTCTACTTTTTATTGAACCGAGGCGATTCATCATTCATATACTCAAAAAAGCTATAAAATATAATTCCTAGATTTGAATATTTGAAAGTAACATGGATATAAATTAAAGCCTAGGTGTTCCTGCTCCTGTTCAGGTAGCGTGTTTCGACTTCTCATGGTTTTGGTCTCATTGGAGAGCTATCCGCAGTAGTGGTGTATCTGAAAATACTCTGATAAGCATGAATGAGTCTTTATGCTAGAGATCGAAACAACATAAATGCCTCAATTATGTTCAGATTTCTTTTATATAGAGACTCAGGAAAGGAAACATTGCTGAATGGTGGTGCAGATTACACTAGCCAGCCTTTCATCATTGCTATGATGTTGGTGGGAAGTGATAAGTGTCCAAGGATATGTCAATCAAGGAGGATATTTTAGAATGTGTTAGAACTAATTTAAACTTATATACAAAAAATCAGTGTGGGATTTGATTTTTTTTTTAATATATCTCATCACGTCTTATGATGGATGACTCATCTAATTAATTTAAGATAAACTCTAATACCATCTTAGAATATAAATCTAATTTAACTTTACAAAATGTTTAAAAGTGAAACACATTTTTAGTTATGTATTTTATCTTAACATTATTTCTAGTTGTCCGTGTAATGTAGATTTTTTTTCCAATAGATATATAGGCTCATGCTGTCTATAGTTCTAGTTCATCATCTGTTTGTTAGTTTGAACCTCTATATATAACAAAAATTTAGACTAATTGCACTCTAAAAGCTTCATACTTTTTGGCTAAGGTTGTTGGATTTGTTCAGGTTGTTGAGTAGTGTGGGGTGCCATGCTTCTCCCAGTAAGTCTTGTATAGTCCACTAAATATGTGTTAATGTATCCCGGCTATGACCAATAGACATCAAATTCATGTTGATTTTTTAATTAGTCTTTGAGTTATTTATATAAGTCTTGTGAATAAACTAAACTGTGGGTTACTATCATAATTGAGCAAAAGATTTTAAATACTGTAATTGTTTACTTTGTATACGTAATTAATTAAAATTTAATATTGCATATTAATATGATTCTTCGTCAGTAATTTCAGCATCTACACGCATGTAAGGGTATTGTTCTCTGTGTGTGTTTTTTTTATCTACACTCTTCTTAATAGACAAACCCTAACTCGAGATCTCTACCCTCCTAAATACATCCAATTAAATTATGATTCCAGTACAGGAGAATTGAAGTATTTTTTTAGAAATGGATTCATGCATGCTATATATATTGACTTGCATATATATATATATATATATATATATATATGTGTGTGTGTGTATATACTGCAAGCGGAACGTAGGCGCTTTAGGTAGGTGTGAACGAATTCTTTTTTCATTTTCCCCGTATGGAGCACTGACAATGGTATCAGACTTATGAGTATTCAGACTATAACAGTTCCGATGAACAGTCACTCACTTTTGACAGGTATACGATTCCAGAAGATGATCTAGAATTGGGTCAATCACGTTTATTAGAAGTATATTAGTTAAAAGTTTATACATCATTTGAAATGATCAATATTATATAATGGAATTGATGATATCACTTTTGCTGGCTTTAGAAAACGAGGTTAGCACCGCCACGCGGGAAGGAGAAAACAATGTTGTTAGATAATCACATCACAAGTATACCTTCAATAATAGCTGTCTTTCTCTTCCTTTATATATATATATATATATATATATATATATATATATATATATTTTACTTTTAAACAGTTTTCTACAACAAAAATGGATATTGTAAAGTAACAATGTAATATTCACATAATAATAAATATCTGGTCATTGCTACTAGGGAAGAAAGAGAGAAGCCCATTTTCTTATTGTTTGATAGTATATCGATATTGAAAAATTGCATTTTGACCAAGAGAAGTTGATGTTACGGGAAAACTGCGTGATAATTATACTTACTATTATTAGTTTTCAATATGGTGACCCGTTCGTAATCATTTCCAAGGACCATTTATCAAGGGATGACTTTGGTATGTACAAGTGAATTATTTTCGGGGCACTTCCATAAACTTGAAATGTAAAAGCCTGAAATACCTTCAACAGTTCCACGTACAAAATTTCTCATTGCTCAGAGACACAGATAGACTGGTAATAATGATATGGACATTCAATATGTTTTACTTTTTATTTGTATAACATTAAATAAATAAACTTATATTGAGTTCATGAGTTTAATAATTCTTTTAAGATTGAAGATTGCAATTAAGAAAAATAAACACTACTTATTAATTATTATTATTAACAACATCTTTAAATATTTTGCAGGCTTTCTTACAAGAAATTCTTAAAGTAGTGTTTTTTTTTTTTTAATAAAAAAATGATGACCTACATTTCATTTTTGAAATATATAGGTGAAAGGAAGAGATATGATAGAGAAAAAATAATATATGTGATAAATAATATGACGAGAAATAAACAGAAGGAGATAAAAATAAAGTGGGATTTAGATGACTTTTAGTAATTTTAAAAGTAAATTACCCCATTTTG
>PYAF01003877.1:1341475-1354153 GCA_007407185.1 Glycine tomentella
ATAAACAGAAGGAGATAAAAATAAAGTGGGATTTAGATGACTTTTAGTAATTTTAAAAGTAAATTACCCCATTTTGGTTACAAAATCCTTTTGATTTTCATCAAAAAATTTAAACTATAATACTTTTATAATATAATTGAAGTATGTTGATTTTTTTATATATTTTATGAAATAACACATAGATTAAAAAAAGCGAGTCAAATTTTAATAAGAGGAAATGTTAATGACACTTTGTTAAGAAAAAAAATTACATATCTCATTTGTTTATAAACTTCTCTTTATACGTAAGTAAAAATGAGTAATATTATACGCAATCTTATTATTGTATATGCAAAGATACTTAATATCAATCTTAATTATTTTTCTTTGTTTGAAAGCTCTAACCAATATGTTTAAAGGCTTCAAACACTATCATCATTTCTCTTAATATATCGATGTTTTTGTAGAAAAAAACAAAGGAACTATAAAACCTTTTTTCTAGTTACATGGAGTCACTTGAAGAAAATTTATTAGTTGCTTCTTTTTTTTTTCATTTGATCTAATATAAACACACACTATTTCCTCTAACTGAAATTTTTCTTCTATCTTTTGTTTCATATTTCTTTTATTATAAATTTTCCACATAAATTATATTCACTCATCTATGTTAAAGCTTCTATTCAAAGCAGTTATGAAAATTTTAGCAAAGACGAATGAGTATTTCTCAAGGGAAATATTTATAATATAATAAATATAAAACAAAAGAGAGAAGAAAATCGAATTAAATTGAAGGAAGTAATTGGTGTTCCTATTTTATATAAAAAAGTAACAGACAGTTTTCTCGCATTTGGTCCATGTAACAAAAGAAGTAGAAGGTTTATGGTCACTTCATAAAAAGGAAATTGTAGACAAGTTTAAATTTAGTCATTGTAATAAGAAAATTGCACTTGTATTTTGATACAGGATATGGAGATGTAACATATACAAAATGATTTTATTTATTGTGTCGCTTTTGTATCTGCATGATTTTGGTTCTGCATATGTATTTTTCAAATTGGAATATAGTATATTAGGGATGCAATGTCTTAGAAAAATATATACTCTTTTTTTACATTGATTGTGAGTATAACTAATATAAAAATTTACTTTCGATATTAGTTATGAAAAGAATTAATATAAAAAGTGATTACTAAATTGACTGTGATTAGAATCGATGTAGAATATTTGTATATTGATTATCTTTAAAATTAATGTAAAAAATCATTTTTATATTAATTTTGAAACTGATATAGAAAATATCAACTTTCTGTATCGATGGATTCTATATCTACTCACAGAATTAATTTAGAATGAAAAAAAAAATCATGTTAAAAACCTTTTAATTTTGTACTAGTGCTGAGTTAATTAAAAAGACATTGGAGGTGACAATCTTATATAATCAGAGGTCAAATATGTATTGAGCAAGTCCCAAAGACTAGTAATTCATCAATGGGTTAAATAATTTAAGTTGCCTAATTAAGAGTATGCTTCAAATTTAGGCAATTGTGTCAATATAAGGGAAGCGTCCATGCATAAAACGGAAGAGTCGCGACTGTCACGTATTCATGCAGACGCAGTGGTTACTTCATTGGAACAAAATGTTGCATTCCACTCTTTACCAGATTAAACTTAATTGGAAGTATCTTGTTGAGCTTATTCACTTTTTTTTAGGAAACTAATTTCCACATCTTTACCTATATGTTATTGTGTAAATTGGAACAAATTTTCCTTCTAAGCTTTAACAGTTCATGAATAAACAAGTAAGAGAACTTTATGAGAAAGAGAAAAAAAATGGGAAACAAAGTCAATGCTTTAATTTCATAACAATTCACTTTTACTTTCTCTTTTATGTGATTGCATATAAAATTTGGCATGGAAGTTGGAGAAGATTGATTGATTGAGTTGGTGCCAGTGTGCCACCAAGGTTAACTAACAAGCTTGATTAAGTAACTTTTGTGAACTGTACATTTATATACGTACGTTCAAAAGTATTGCAACGAAATCCAATCAATGCAACTATATATTTACCTTACTAATTTCAAATGTATTCAAAGTACTTAGTATATTTTCTCATTGAGAGGGGTCCCAAAGGGGGTGGGGCTTTTGATGCAAAATATGTTAAGGAGTAAGACCAAGTTGTCGTCCATGGCACGCCGGGGACCGACTGACATATCACTTCCCACTAATGGGATTTTTTTTTTCCTCATCATTGATTGTGACCCAAAAGCCATATCCTCTCTTCTTTTTTTGTCTCTCAAATCCCAATATTTTCTCTCTAATGTCATTTTGTGAATCTTTGCAAAGAAAATGTGACCATGAATGGCATTTTCAAATGATAAAATGATAATTCCCTTGGCGTGTAAGACTTGAGTCCCTTGTTGGATAGATAGTGTTTGCTCTCTTTATGGCTTTTTTTTTTCCCATCCGTATCACATTATAAGTTTGTCATACTCAATCATGGTATAATATATCTTTGATCTTGGACATGATAAATATCCTCTCATGTATACTTGCTTTTATTTTGTTTTATCTACTTCAATTATTGATTATATTCTCAAGTTGACTTCCTTTTTCATCTATTTGAAACTTTTCTCACCAAGAAAATAGATTGATATAAACAAAGTTAAAAATTAATTTGGCAAATATGCCTTTGTATAGAGAAAATATGGTGTGGTCCAGAACATTTATAATTTACCCGTCAAAGTAACGGATACACAAACACACTTGTGTAAGTAGAATCATTGAAAACTGAATCAATTTAATTCAAATAAAGAAAATAATAACTGATCGAGCTAAAAGGCTAAAAATTGAAAATAAAAAAAAAATAAACTCATTCCGAACTGAACTGAAAAATATTGTATAATTGACAAATGACAATTACAGAATTGATGATTGGTTTAAATTTTTTATTGCATTGGAAATCCTACGAACATTGACCATAAGTATCAATTTTGGATTTATATCCTTTAATTTATATGTATTGGGTGTAAGTGTGATTATAACTGATCAGCATATATTAACTACCACGGTATGGTATCAATGTCTGTATGTCATCATTGTTAGGAATATAACAGACCCATAAGCCTCGTGTTTTTGAATTGGCAACCTTCTCTTGTTACAAAAAAGGTAACAAAGATCTTGATCCAGAAAGAAAAAAGGATAATATATTTTTTTCCTTTCGGTATTAATGTGAAATAAATCGATGCTTAAACACGTGAAGAGATAGTGAATAACCCACCAATTATTATTTAGTGTCTCACAAATGTAATTCTAACTTTCTCCCCAAAATAAAATAAGATAAAAGTAACTCGTAAGAAGTGGATAAAAGAACTCTTTATATAAACAAGATTCATCATTTCTAAATATTTAATCACACTGCTAATTTTAAAGCATCTTGTATAATAACTGGAGATTTCATAAATGCTAATTAAATTGGATTCACAGATAGCAGTCAAAAGGTATTATTGAATAAAAATTGGTCACACCTTCAAAAAAAAAAATAATTGGTGATCACATTAAAACTATCTAACTTTATGTGCATAGATTATTTCTTTTGACTTAATTATAGTTTTTATCTCAACTTTTTAATTTTTTATAAATTTTACTCTTAACTTTTTAATTTAATGCATTTTACTCAAACTTTTAAGAAATTTGTGAATTTTATCCTCATGTTTTCCTGCGATAAGATTCATATGTAACTATTGTAAGTGACATAATTGAGTTTAATTGTTAGGTATTGCAAAGTATAAAAATTATAATAGATATTAATTTTAAAATAATTATTATAAAAATCAGTACATTTATCATATATAAACTATATAATAGTTTATGGTCACACCTTCAATGCATATACTATTTCGTTATCATAGTTTACAAATGACAAAAGGGAGTAATAAATGAAATGTAATTTACAAAAGTTTAAGAACATGTTATATCCATAAGAAAAAAAATATTGTAAATTGGTTCACAGGGGAATCCAAGATTCCAAATACAGTGAAAGTAAGATCTGCCTTTGCGAACAAATTTCTACTACTATATAAAGTTGGTTCACTGGGAGGGCAATATGATGGCCTTTTCATATATTTGATACCCCACTTCGTTACTAAGTGTTGAAGAAGAATCATTAATTTGCTTTACTTAACTTAAAGCTCATACTTTTTGTCAAATCGTTTGGTCATGCAGCATTCACACTAAAAAGATTTTTTTTTTTCTTGTCAATAATTTTGGTATCGTGTTAGAATAACATTACGACGAATAAAAATACTGTACATGCTGAGGTCCGTAAACCTTGTTTCTTTTATTTCAGAAACTAGAGACAAGGAAGAATGAGTATAATTTTTTTTTTTAAAAAAAAACAATGTGCAATTGTAGACTTTTACTTCTATTTACGGAAATAGTCAAATTTTTCTTCTAAACGCAAAACTCTATTGACATAAAATCAGTTTAGTTTATATTTCCAGTTATTACTCAGTTTATATTTAATTGTAGGGAATCTTATGACACTCGTGTTTGTGATCTTACAACTTAATAAAAAATTCAATTCAAATTAAAAAAAAAATCATTTTATTTTTTATATCATTATTTCATATGAATTATCAAATTTCAAAACTAATACTTGCATAACCAAAACAACAAAACCCTTAATACAATGATATAACTTATTAAAATTTTCAAATGTGTCCTTTATAGAAAGCAATTTTCACACTTAGCGCGTTCATCAACAAGAGTTTGAACTAGGAATTGTAACTAGGTAAAGACTTTAGCATTACACACCAAAATTCATTTTAATGGATAAAATGAAAATTTCTACTCTGAAATGAGTTAGAAGTGTTGAAAAAGTAAGGTTACTTAAATAAATTAAAAAAAGAAGAAGCATTTTCTTATTCGAACCATCTTTAAGCTGGTATAGCTAGACATGTATTTGCTGACTATAATATGTTTCTACATTATAAACCATTTAAGAATATATCTAGCTATCTAGGTCAGTATAATCATATTAAATGGCTATTTGCAGAGAAGACAATTAATTAGTACAAGCTACTTCAAATAAATTTCAGTGACTACAGTAATCAAAGTTAAATCCCATGGTTCCAAAAACTTCCTCAAGTGCAAGCCTGTGCAGTTATAGAGATAGCATGACACCAATTCATGAATAGAGTCTAAGCTTCTCTAGTTTCCAGGTACACACTATATAACCTACCTTATGACAGCAAAAGAAAAAAATAATAACAGACCCTTTTCTCTTCTCCTAACAGAAATAATATGAACTTTACCAACACCTTCAACCCCCAGCTACTCACACTTGATGGACCTGTATATGTGACGAACAAAGAGCAGGGAGGCACGGAAACCTACACTACCGAGCATGAGGAAGAAGCCATAACAGATACAGGCCATGTAACCAAAGAAGAACGAAGTTTGCATAAAACCAGACATATCTGATCGTGCATAGTAGTAATACAAGCAATAGCCGTAGATGAACAAGCCAGTTGATCCACCACAAAGGAAAGCCCTATGGAAAACAAAGAACAACATCAATGTCATCAAGTTGAAAACAAAGTGCCAAGAGTAAATAAAAAGCTTAAATTGACTCTACCTTCAAAAGATTCATGACATCATTGTTAAGAAAATAATAATAGTATTGGCTAAAAAACACATTCCAGCAGAAAAAGGGAAAATGTTATCGTAATAAAAGGCATGATAATGTACTAAACCATTAATATTTTCAGAATTTTTGGACCAAGCACTTTGTTTACAAAGTTGTGCCAAATTCATTCACTTAAGTTTTTTTCTTTGCCAAATTCAAACAAAAATGTCTTGGGGATTTCTTCCTACACCATTCAAATCTTCCATAGACCATTCATTTTTTTTAATTCCAAAGCTACCCTTCCCCCTCTTCTTTTTTTTCTTCTTCTTTCTATTTCTTCTTCACCTCATTTTCACTTCTTCGTCCTTAGTCACCTTCTCCGTTTGTTCTTCTTGGCGGACCTCCTTCTCCTATGGCTGGCTGTGGTTTAGTAGCTGCTTTGGCTTCGTTGTAGTCGTCGCGGTGGATGTTGCGGTGACAGAGGTCATCTGTATGAAGCATACTGATTGGCAATCCATATGAAGCTTACGGATTGGTCAATCCGTATGAAGCTTACGGATTGGCCAATCCATATGAAGCTTACGGATTGACCAATCCGTACAACCAACTCACAGTCAAAAAAGAAAGAAAAAAAAAAAAAAGCGAACTCATAGCGGCGGCGCCGACGAAGAGATGAATGGAGTGGAACGGACGATTGAACCCAAGAGGAGGAGAAGACGGCGCAACGAACAGGGAGTGATGGTGCTGGTGAATGGTGAATGGGAACGAGAGGAAGAGGAACGAAGAGAGAGAAGGGCATAAAGGGTTTTTCACTTTTTTTTTTTGTTGAGTGTATGGAAAAATTGCCCGGTGTAGGAAGAAAAATCCAAATGTCTTTATATAGGTTTAGGCATGCACCACATGGCCCAAACCTTTTATAATAGGCCCAAATTAGTTTAGGTTTGAACCTAGGCCCAAACATTTGGAGCCCACTAGGCTTTGGTCCAAAACCTAGCCAGGCCATGAATGCAACAGGTATTTGAGAATGTCATCCAAAAGAAAAATAGTAACACAATATTTTGTAGTTGCATCTGCATATGATGAGATTGATATCAAGGCAATTATAGAAAAACTATTTTCTAAATGATACACTAGTCATAGAAAAGCTAAATATTCTAAGGTACATCCCTTCCATTATACCATCAACAAAAATCTTACCAATGCCACCGACTAGTCCTTAAATAGGTGGGAAAACTAATGTTACACTGATTGCCTGGACACTTATCTGCTTGTTTGAGAAGACATAATATGACTAATAGGAAGTCTATTTGGACATAATAAAGTCTAATACATAAGTACTGTCCATCTATTCAAACACTGTTGTATTCAACAAAAACTCTGGTTCAAGTCAACTAAGATAATATACATGATTCAGTCATTTACAGAAAATTGACAGATCAAGTATCTAAGGTAAAAATCTTAAAATCCCAAACTAAATTGTAGCCAGTTGATGAATTAAACTAGTGTTTCAGAATGGGTAATGGAAAGGGAGAAAAGAGAGAATAAGGACAAGGAGAGGTAAAAAAAAAACAGAGAAAAGAAACCGGCAACTTAACTCGAAGACATAACTAACATGCAGAATAACCATGTTACAAAATTACATGAAGAATAACTAACATTAAACAAAATAAAAATAAATCCAAAGTTTAAACCTTAAAAGTAAAATCTAAAGATATGTTCATATGCTGATTTATGTCATCACATGTCTTCCACTCCTAGTTGGGAACTTGGGATAACCATATCACCTATTGCTGATTAACTCAATATTAATTTTGAAGAGGGCCAATGAGGGAGAAGGGATCCCAAATTGAAGGTAATGGAGAGATAACCAATCACATAAACTTCTTAATTCACACTCGAGGCCTTCTAATCTCAGCAAAATTCTGATAGATAATTAGATATACATTACTAAAATTACATGCATTAGAATTGTAACATGACAAAATATTGTGGCATCTTAAATATTCCTTTTTTCTGGAACCAACATTGTCATGAACATACACTCTGCTAAGTGGGACAAAGGCCATTGAAACTATGTAAATTAAATCTAAATATTAAATATATATAAAAAAAAAAACTCCAATAATACATTGATTGCATATTAGAGTAATTTAGTGTATCTTAGATTATCAATTAGGACTAGTTTCCACAACTCCTTATTATGTCTTTGTATCAGTATCCTTATTTCCTTATATTTAATGATTAGTTTCCTTATTTTAATAGGGATTGTGATCTAATGTTAGTTTTATATTTTGTAACATATCATATCAAGTCTATATCAATTTCAGAGTATCCAGTCTCAGTTGTCTCTCTTTTCTTCTCATCAATCATGCATAAATTCCAATCACCCTTACTCAGTCAGGTTCTCTCTTAGTAAACTGCCTACCACTCCCATGATCTTTTTGACAATCACTCATCTGCTGCCGCTGTCTGCCACTGCCAGTGAACCTTTTTATAATCACAACCAGACTTGTCATCAATTGATCTACAAGCACCAAAAGTCTCAAATCCAGAAAGTGCAATGCATGAGACTAGATGTGCTAATATCATTTGTTGTGCTTCTCTCCTGCATACATGTCCAACAGCACATCCAAGTGTATGGGGTCTCTGATTGTGCCACTGTCTGTCACATTAGTCACCCAGGCACTTTTTACCCAGATATGGCCTCATCTCATCCAACCAACCACCAAAATCTAATCTAGCCAAACTTTCTTGAGCACACGCTGCCCATTTCCTAACCACCACTATCTCTGCCCATTTCCTAACCACCACTTTAAATTTCCCCTCTTTTCCTAGCCATTGACCATATCCTTTAATCCAACGACAATATGAAAACTAACTGAATTACTAATATAAGAGCAGATAATATCATTTCTAGTAGTGAAAATCACATTACACAAACTCAATTCTCAAACAACTATAGAAGGTGGCAATAAGATAAGTTGCATACCTCCACCACCATTCATGATCCTCAGCAGCAAGTTGGAAGTATGTCAAAGCCACAGTGATGAAAGCAGTGACAATCAACAGAATAATGAAGACAATGAAGAGTATGCTGTAGATGGTATAAATTCTGTGGCCCCATACACTGGCAAAAATGTAGTACAGCTCTATGTAGATGGCACTAAAAGGAAGAAATCCTGCCATTGCCATCTGCGGAATGGTACTCCTGTACCAAGGCAGAGGTGGAATCTCTCGGGGATATTTTGTAGTGCGGACAGGTGCTTGGAACTCAGTTTTGCTATTTTTACCAGCAATACCACCCAACACAAGCAATGGTGAAGTTACCAATGTCCATATTAGGACTATCACCACAATTGTGCCAAATGGCAGGGCAGCAGTTGCACTATAAGCAATCGCAACTGTGTTAAGGAAACAGAACATAAGGAATAGGGGGCCGCAAAAGAGGCATCCTGTCAGCAATAAGTTCCTAACCTGCCAAGAAGAAAATAAATGTATAAATCATCTAATTTCATTTCATAAGAATTATATAAATTAATACAGTCAACCATGAACACCAATCAATGGAAGGAGTCCATATGCACCCAATTAGTCCCTTCAAGTTGAATATAGAAGGAAGTAGCAGTGTAGCCAGCGATGCCAGATGTGAGAGCATATATGACCACCAGTGCAGTAAATAAAGCGCCTCGGTTATATGGATAAAACACACCAACCAGTGCAAGCATAAAAATGAAGATTGTACTGCACACGCATAAAGAAATTCATTATAATATAGAAAATGAAAAAAAAAATCAACACAGGGAGAAAGAGCAATTAGAAGATTCTTACAGTGTGAATAATTGAGTACCAGAACCAAGGGCTGCTGAAAAGAAAGACTTGTACTTTGGAAACCGGAAAACATCCCCATGAATGTACTTCCATCCTGTCTCCTCTTGATCATCAGCAGCTTCCTCATCTTGAGCATACCTGGAGAAAATTACAGATAAAAACAAGAAAAAAGTGGTGAAAATAAGATTAATAAAACAATGTTATTGGCAACAAGATGACTAACTGATGATAGATGAGCAAGAAAGTCGTACTTCATAAAGTCATTCTTCAATACACGCATGAGAATGGTTGCCAGAAAACCAGTCAAAAGAAGAACTGTTACACAGGAGTTTATGATTGAGAACCAGTGAATCTCCAAGTGATGTGGCAAAGAAGAAGACTGAGAGTATTTATCCATTCTCTTCTCAAAAGGAGTCTCTGTTTCCTTCCATTTTGCAGTGTACATGAACTCAACATCTACATCTTTATCCTCAGTCAGGTCCACCACAGAATGAGGATCCATCCGAGCACTGATTTCAATGACTCGATCTTTGTTGTAATGAATATCGAACTGAATGTGCTTGTAAAGAAAATACTTGTACTCACTAGGGTCAGTTTTCCCATCCTTGTCAACCGTCCCAATAAATCCCCAGATCGGCAAGTCATCATAGTACATCTGGAAATAATAGTCCTTCTTAACTGCTTCTCGGAACTGAGCAACTTGATCCATTGTGAGCTTCCTCTTGCATACAACCTTAGAGTCTGTCTCCTTCTTGAAACTAAGTTCGTAAGGAGCACTAACAAGGCGATCGCCATTCAACACCTCACCGAGGGCTTCAGTCTTATCTTTCTCATGACCTGAAATTTAGATGTACTCATTTTACAATTACACATATCAAGAACCCAACTAAACAGAGCTACAAATTGACATTTTCTTCGTCCAGATGGGTCAATTCCCCAACTAGAGATTTCATTAAAACAAAAACACAAAGCAATCCAGTATTCTGTCCCTTTCTAAAACTGAAACACCAAAACTAAACTCAAATATCTCACATGCTAAAACTCAGCACGAGTCATCACACTCTTATATTAATAATTAGATAGAGAGATAAATAAGTTTGACTAAATCAAATAACAAAGCTTCAGTTTATGGAAGTAATAAATAACAAAAAAACTGAAACACAAAATAAATTCATGTAGTTAGTTAGTCACCTGTTACACAGAATGGCAGGTCAAAGTACCGATACGTTTCACTGAAACCAACCAATCAAACAAACAAAAGAGAAAATCAGAAAGACAACAACCTCGTACAACACTGACGTTGCAATCGGATACAATAAAAACACGAAATTGAAAACAAGATCAGATTTTGATGAGGACCCAGAATCTAAAACGGGTGAACCTAAGTGTTAGAGAATCATGGGGCTGATGGGGTGTGGTTGGGAAATGGGATCTCGAGGAGACGAACCTGGGGTTGTGAAAGGGACCGACTTTGTTGGCGTAAAGAGGAACGGAATCTCCGTCCTTGTAACGATGATCGGAGGCATCGGATCTGACGTGGGGGGTTCCCTGCAAAGAGATCAGAATCGCGAGAACCAAAGCCAAAGTGCTCCTTCCCATTGCCGCTGGCGCTACACTCTCGTTCGTTCTTCGCATTCAGATCAGATAGATAAAGAAATAGAAACACACAAGGACAACAAGCAAGCAATTTATTCACTAAAATTTTTTAAGGAAATGAGCAAGTTTATTTTAAAGTAAATAAAAAACAAAGTTTTGTCTTTTTTTTCTTTTTCTTTTTCTTTTTCTTTTCCCGCTTTATAAACTTATTTTTCTCTATTTTTTATTTTTTTTTTATATTTGAGTGTATGCATTGCATGGTGACCCATTATATGGTACTATAGTCTACTATTAATTAGGCATTAGCCACTATCATTCATTAAAAAATGCTGCTATTTATTTAAGGGAATTTTCAAGAGAACAAATTACTTGTTAATTAATATAATTATATAAAAAATACTTCTTAATATAATTAATTAAAATTAAACAAGATATTACGTTTTTAAATAGTTGTATCTATAGATAATTTGTGCATACAAAATTATTTATATATATGCATAATTCATTCATAATCCATAATTAAACACTAAAGAAATGTGAATCTTCATATAGTTTATATAGCTTTGGTCTCACCATGATTCTAACACTCAACTCAGTATTTTTATTTTTTTAGAACACTCAAGTCACTATAAGAGATAGTAGTTGAAGGTTGGGAAAATTAGAGAGACAAAAATTTGCTCCCATGTCTTACTCTTTTTATATTGAGTTTCTCCCAGACCAGAAGTGTTGATTTTGTATGTAAAACTGCATGATACCCCATCTTTCTATCATTTTTTAAGAGGTCCTTATGAAGTATATGTTTTACCCCAATTCAATATTATGTGAAGGTAATTTCTATTTACACCCCATGTGCTTTAAAAGAATTATTCCCAAAATACCCTTTTGACGAAAATACATTTTCATTGTATAAAATTTACAATAAAAATGTATTTTCATTGTGTAAGATGGGATGCAAAAAAAAAACACACAACAAAAATATGTTTCAGTAGTGTACTTTATATAAGGACTTATGGTTTCACTTTCATTTTACCTTCTATAACAAAGGATTTTCGCTTAAATAGAAGTAAGACAGAGTATGTGCACTACAAATTTAGCAAGAGGCAAGAGGATTTTGGCTCGAAAGTAAATTTGGGAGAGAATGTCATACCACTTGTAAGTTAAATATTTGGGATCAATCATACAAGATAACTGTAAAATTAGGATGTCATACATACGATACAAGCAAGATGACTTATAGGGAGAAAAATTGAAGAGTGCCTACCAAACTCAAATGTATTGTCTTTCTATAACAATGTTTGTTGGTACAACTTAAAAAACTTCAAGTGATAACACCCATTTCCAAATACGTTTATTGTTAATAAAATACAGCCTCGTGGTCTATTCTATATATTTGTTCTAATGTACAATGTTGGTGATACAGAGGCACTATTTATTGCACAACAAACTAATGATCACAAAAGATTCTTCACCCTGAGACTAGCGAAAAGATAGCGTGCTTGGTGAGTCAATCCTCACAATAATATCTTCTTCTTCAGCACCAGAATCATCACTTGAATTATCTCCATGATGATGCTGTCTTCGTTCTGTGCTTTGTGAAGGTGGATTTGTAACATGTCTTGTGACCTCATGGACCTTCTTGGCAGTTGCAG
>PYAF01003877.1:1363073-1376023 GCA_007407185.1 Glycine tomentella
CTTATAACATGAGAAGATGTGTGCAAGAGCTCTCATGCACAGTAACATTATGGAAGACATAGTCCAAGGATATATGATTAAAAGGTAACAATTTGAAGAAATTCTATCATTTTTATTTTGAATCTGCATGGACTTGCCAAACCCCCCCCTCCCGATAACTCGTAGATACAAAATATGAAATACAGCTTTCTCCAGCATAATTAAAATTCATCAACAAAGTAATACAAAATTGCAATGAACTCCCATTATCCCATTCATTAACATTATTTTCATGTACTTGCATTCAATATACTTCATGGTACAGATTTTCCAATTAAACAAAAACTAAGAATATAATCCAAGGCATAGTGCAAAAAATAAGAGAATATATGAAGTGATTCTTCAAGTAATACTACCATGATAGAAAACATTGTTGTCACCAAGTATTCCTTCAGCTATAACAACTCCACTGCAAAAAGATATAAGAAAATATTAATGAAAGTGATATACTAGTAAGAATGTCCTACATTTGTTCAACCAGAAAACATATTTTCTATTTTTTAAAACCCAAATGGATTAAAAGCCGGTTTCACAAGTTATGTCAATAGATTATGATTTAAGATTCCAACTAAGCTCTTACCTCAAAATGAAAATTAAGGTATTAGCAATATAAGCGATCATTTCCCTGGAGAAAAATAAATAAAAGATTAAAACACAATTACATTTGACTACAAAATATAAATACAGAAAATGAGGAGATTTCATATGGAAAATCTAAGGTGTGACCTTGTTGCAACATGGCATACAATGATTAACTGTTTTAGGCTTCTAGCTTAGAGTCAGATTGTTTTGTTTTCTTGTGTCTTTATAGAGATAGTAATAAGACAAAAAAAAAAAAAAAATAGACAGACAGGACAAACAGACATGAATTGTAATTACAGTTATTATGATACAGTGTATAGTATAGGACCCTTAGATGAAGCATTAGATGAAATGAAACACACAAAGAGGCTAGAACCCTTGAACTGCATGAATATCATGGGAGGGGGAGGGGAGCCAATAAAATATATCCTCAATGTTCCACATAGAACTAAAAATACCTTTTTTTTATTGACATTATATCCAGTGTAACACTGGAAATTTAAAAAAAAAAAATCCCATAGAATGAATTTAATTTATATACACAAGGACAAGTAAAAAAGGCATACCAAAAGTGATGTAAGCTTTGTTGACTTTCACCCTTAAAAGCTGTTCTTGCAAATGCAGAATAGAACCTGTAGAAAGATTTCAATAACTAGATTTCCAAAATGGGTAAAAGACATTTTTTTACTAAAGGTCAACTTACATTCCCAAAGACATCACCGTCAAGACACCAGAGACACCTGAACCCTCCTGAGCCTGCAAAAGATTTTGACCATCAATTTATCTGTGCTCAAGATTGAAGTAATTCAAAATAACACCCAAGAACAAAAACCAAATATCGTCATACAATTTTAATAGAATCTCTCATCTTAAGGTTATAATCTCTCATCTTACCACAAGACACATCCAAGAAGTTAGGATTATAATATCAAATACCAATACATCCTACTTGTGAAAGTATTCAAAATTCAAATATAATCTCTAAATTTACTAAAAGATGATTTCAAGTTTGAAGGGTACTTACAGTGAAATAAGCAATGTAGCTAACAGCAAATGTTAGAGCAATCTCAATCACTGTATCATTAAAAATAAACCCAAGCCACAAAACAGACGCAATCCCAAAAGCAAGACCCATTCCTACACTGGACCGAGCAAACAGTCACATGAGCATAGATAATTTCCACCACTAGTGCAACAAAAAAGTAGGTGAAACCTACGCTCCAAGTGAAACTTGTGCTAGAAATTTGATTATAGCAACCCAATTGAAGGTCTCTCCAAGAACCATCCGATAGAAAAGAGTATAAACCACAATAGCAGTCCTGGACAAGAATGAAGAATAAGTTTTTTCAAAAATAAAATACATTTAAAAAACCATCACATGCAGAAATAGTAATTCTACATGTTCAAGGCTTTGAGCCAAATCTTACAACCTAGATTCATTTGGCAAAACAGAAATTCATTTGAAGAGTAGATGTTAGTTAAAGAAGAGCAAAGGGTACTAAAAATACCCATCATTCATCAAGGATTCCCCTTCAATTATCGTGCTTAGCTTTTTGCTGGCACCAAGATCTTTCAACAAAGCCACAACAGCAACAGGATCAGTTGCACTCAGAAGTCCTCCAAGCAACAGTGATGTTTTCCAACTCCAGTTGTATGGAAAAGTAAGCTGTATTGACAAATTAGCTATAATCGTATAACAAACAATGAAATCTAAACACATTGGTTCACGTACCTTTAAAACAACTCCTAGACAAACAGTAGAAAGCGCAACACCAGGGCCAGCTAGTAAGATCATTTGTGCAAGACACCTCTGCATTCAGTCCAAAATGCATATTGTGATGCAACATCAGGCATCTTATGAATAATAGTCAATGGCTTATATTTTTATAAAAAAACCATCATGTCTGCTCCCTGTTTAGCAGTGTCTAATGCTAGCTATGTCTGATCTTGTTGATTTAATTTCTTCATCTTTCATTTGGGAATACTGATAATTGTATGAAATAGAGTTATTTAGTCTCCTTTTGTGCATTAAAGATTTCAAAATAATTGATATTTGACTTAGAAATGTTAGTTTCTACCACAGTTCTCATGTTGGTCTCCTTTAGTGTATATGACTTCTTGGTTAGATTTTGTAGGGCATTTGGATTATTTTGTGTAAGGTTCACACTATTGGTGATGCTTAATTGTGAACATGTTGACAGCTGGGGCTTTGTAGAATTTAGAAAGCAGACAAACACAACAGCATACATCTAGAAAAGTCACCAAAGCAAACATAAATTACTAATAAGTAGGCAAGAGTTTATATACTGAATATGCATACCAAATTGAATGGGCCTGCACACAATAATGCAAGAATATGCCAATGCTTGCATACATATATTAGATAGAACTATCATAACAGAAAGGCAACATCACTTTATAACTCAAATTGTACTAATAGAAGAATCCAAGAAAAGAAACCTTAATTTGGTGAACTTCCATTAAGAATGAGCTCTCAAAAAGGAGAGCAGGAAGAAAAACAGCTAAAAGAAGATCTGGATCAATCTCTGACCCTGCATATTAAAAATATCAACCACTTCAATTGTTTTTAAACAAGAACCAGTGAAGATCAAAGCTTCTTAGGTTGAAACACATCCAAAGCTGCACAATGAAAAAAGCCTATTCCTTCTTTTCTTTTATTGGCAAGTACATAATTTTCAAAATAACTGGAATAAAAGTTGAATAAACTTACAAATACGAATTCCATCCCCAATCTTTCCCAACCGATGATGAGTACCATATTCTGTTTAGAAATTCACCATTAACGAGTCAAGTAATTAATTAATATTAAAAATTAAATAAATAGAATATGTTCCATAAATGTTAAATAAACAAAAGCCTATATAGTATGGAAATGCAAAAAAGGGACCCCTGCTCAAAGGGAAAATTTTAAACAGTGAAGAAGGCCTATCCATCAGCTATCACATAGATTGGCAGAAAATAGTTTTCCATCTCTGAGAAACCTAGAAAATACCAATTTCTTTGAAATATTTTCCATTCCCTGGATTTGAACTCGGACGTGCAACATTTTCCAATGATAGGAATTTTTCAGAGACACAAGTAACGTGTAATGTGACAAAGAATGAGGCAAAACTATAAATAAAAATGATAATCAACATGGACCAAGTATAATACTTTCTGCAAAACCTATCCATGTTTGGTATAACAGCAAGTTTTATGTTGGATGTGAGGGCCTAACACAACCTTCCTCCTTTGCCCAGGCTTGGGACCAGCTGTAAAAAACATAGGCGGTATTGAGAAAACTTATGCCTAAAGAAAAAATGCTGACAACATTTTCCAAGTCTTTCATGTCTCCTTGAGAATGAGATCATCCCTGGTTAGCTAGATGATACTGTTAGATTTCAACTTGTAGCCAATTGGCACTAAGTGAAGTTGTCCAACATATATATAAGTTGCACCCCAAGAACTGAGGTAGACGATGTAGGACTTCCTAACACCCCCCCTACACAGATGCCTGCCAAAATAGGCGAGTCTACTAGAATAGGCAAGAACTAAGATTGGTACTAAGTGAAGTTGCCCAACAGATATATAAGCTGCACCCCAAGAACTGAGGCAGGCGATGTAAGACTTCCTAACAGATACTTTCAAGGGTGTGTGCATTAGCTTAGATGGTTATGAATACAACCAGATTAAACAATAAGAGACAGTAAATTCCAAAAGGATTCTATGAAAATATCAAGTCTAATCTATATTGAATTCCCATGGTTATTTATTTTGAAATTTGATTTCCAATATAAATCGATCTTCTGAAATATGTTTGATGTATCATGTATGCATGTGTCCTTGGTTGGAACTTCAAAAAAGAAGCTCAAAACGATCAGATTAGCATAAAACAAATGATGTATATATAGAATCAAGAAATTATGAAAGTTCCACTATAAACTGTTCATTTCCTATTTTGGATTTTAATCAAACAATAGATTATATATAAAAAAGGAGAAAGAGAAATCCGTTTCCTATTCACTTCCCTTTGCTTTCAAATATCCTTTTTGCCTCTCCAAACATGGTGAAATAATGCCACCACGGCATGATGTTGGTATAGGAATATGATTGGGATCTAAAAACAAAAACAAAAGACAAAAAAACATTTTTTCAACATCCCAGTTCGTTTAAATTTGATCCTTACTGTTCGACTAAAACGAGAAAGTTGAGGAGTTCAGAGGGTGTGTATCAAAATTTCTCCTCAGTTTCTGTCCTTATATAGAAAGTCAACACTTCCAGATGCCTTTTGACACTAAAAAATCTGTTTTTTTCCTTGCTCATAAACCGTGATCACACCAAACCCAGCTATAGAAATCCACAAGGCTAAGTGGTTCATTCTAGAAAGTAAACCATCAATAATAACAATAACAGTAATAGCAATAATAGAAGATGATGAAAAAGAGAAGGGTAGATTAGGAGTAGGACCTATGGATCCAAGTGCAATGCCAAGGATGAGTAAGGCAACAGTATAAGGGACTCTGGTCCCACGCAAGAGGTGCCTACAAGCAATCCCCAGAGCCAAACTCAGACCAAAGAAGATCACTGCATCTGATGGATTGGAATTCTCCTCTGATGAAGAAGAAGCAGCAGAGACAACAGAAAGTGAAATGGAAAGAGAAAGGTGCTGTTGTTTTTCTTCTTCCTCCATCTGCAGCAGTAGTAATCAGAGATGGAACTGGGAAGTTGGTATTATCAGGTTCAGGTGTTTGGATCAACAAGAGACTGAGACACGTGCAATAGAGAAAGAGAAGGGTGCTGCAACCTTTTGTTGTTTTTCGAGTGTTGGAATCTAGCGCCTGAATGAACAAAGATAACGTTGTACGCGACAAAAAAAAAAAAAGCAGCGGTGATTGAGCGTTCGTTGACTACAACCGTTCAGAACTCGGATGGCTATTTGTACTATGAGACAGATTTTTTTTTAACCTACTTATTATCAAAATAAGTGTAATATTTGGAAAAAAAATTATCATATAATAAATGTCATATTAATTTTTAATATAATATTAATTACTTTTTTACACTAATACTTCTAATAAATGTTCTTTTAATTTTTTTAATATAATATTAAACTTGTTAATTTTGTAAAAAAAAATCCATAATTTGTATAAAATAATTTAAAATAACACTTACTTTAAAACATATAGATTTTTTTTTCATTTTCCCGTTGCGCATAAGTAGCAAATCGTAGGCTGGGGACTATAATCAATTAATGATACCACTTTAGTCGTTGGAATTTTAAATATTCTCTTTACTCCTTAATTTTATTAGTACTACTTAATTAGTATCATTTTAACATGAATTAAAATAAGAGAAAAGGAGTTATATGATGTAAAAAGATTATACTATCATTCAATTACTACATAAAATTATTGACTTTTATAATAATAATTATTTTAAAAATTATATAAATGATAATTTATAATTAGATAATAATATAATATAGTCAATACATTAATCATTAAACTCTTAAAATAAATGTAATTTTGCAAAGTCAGGAAAAAAAAGCAAGTTTTCAAATTTCATACATCATGTTATAACAAATGTGCGTCTTTGCAGTACGTATAAATTGACTAAAACTTAAAAAGATCAAAAGGTATATTAAAAGTTAACACAATAATAATAAAATTTTATTAGGATTCGTGTTAACTTTCATGTCAAGATAATGTTACATGAAAGTTAACATTATCTTGAATCAAGCATAAAATTTTGTTATTCTTGACTTTTCAGTGGCTTGTGTTGTGGCCGCCTTAAGCATCATAATCTCTCAAATATATGATACCACTCAAGCATGTTATCATTCATGCACCATATGTTACATGTTTCATCAAACTTTATTTGCAAAGCAACAACACTCTTTTTTTGCAAAGCAATTTTGTGCATAAGCTCTCTTGGCCTTGTAATTGCACTTAGGCCAAAGTAATTCGTCCCCACTTATACTAAAGAGGATGCAAATAATTCATTTCCGTCTACATCGATGATGCAAATAAATCACTATCAACACATGTTAGTGTATTGTTATTTTGAAAATAGAATAACCTATCCAATACGTAATTCCTGCCATAAATTAAAATAATTTGTTGCCATTAACGGGGAAAGAGCCGAACTCTATTTTGACGTATCAAAATTACTAAATTAAGCTAAGACTAAACTAGGTAGTAAGCTCTGGACCTACTCGTGGATAAATGGGTGGTAAAATTTTTCAACACTAGTTTCTATAATTTTTACAAAAACGAAATTGACACATGAACATGTTAAGGCTTTTGTAAGAAAATAAATCTCTTCATAGGACTGCAGCACTAGTTTCTACTCATAGAACATGTTATCAGATTCATTTTTATCAAATAAATGTTTTTGAATTTAAAATAATTAACTAAAATAGTCACTAACAACTTAATTGTTTTTATCCATTTGATTAATCTTTACTTTGGTTAATTATCTTAAACTGAAATGTGTATATAAGAAAAGAGTAATTCTATTATTTTTGTTTCTGTCAAAACAATCACAACTTGAGCAGTTTATACATGAATATGATGTTTCCTATTTGCAGGATCTTTGTTGATACAGGAAACCTATTGCTCAAGCCCTCTCGTCTTGTTTATCACTTCAATTTTTTTACCCTCTAATGTTTGTATGTATGAGCAAGTGAAACTACTGAATCTTCAAGCCTCGTATAGCATTCCAACTTCAATCCGTTGTTGTGGTGGAACCCCTAGAGCAGGCAAGGCAGATCTACAGTTATTGTGCATGACTTCATAAAATCTAACCACAAATTTATCAAACCAGCCACAGTTAAGGCCAATGTAAAATCTCGTCTTTCCACGAACATGAACTACCCCGGCACAAATTGCCTCTTCTAAGTATGAAGTCTCTTCAATCTCTTGAGAATCAGATGAAAGCTTGTCAGGAGAGTTCTGTATATGTTGTGTCAAACTAGTGAGGACTTGATCAACAAAATGATCTCCTTCTAAATTTAAAGCATCTGCATAGCCATACTGAATCACACAGCAATATACACCTTTGAGATTTGATTTCTTGATGACAATCCTCTCATGTGGAGCAACCTTGGGGACTAACAAATATCTAAGAGTAGTGAATATTGTGACCTTGTGAAGGGATTTCATGTTCTTTATGTAGTGTCCAAGAATAGGAGTTAGGCCTTCTTGAATGTTGGTATAAAAGAAGCATAGCCCAGGAACCCTTTGAACACTGCGGTCAGCTAAAAGCTCTTCAAGTCTCTCAAAGGTTATCTTGTGGGTTAACTCATAATCAATCTTTCTTTGTCTACCATAAAACCAACCAAACATGATGAAAGCAAGGATAAGTGATATGGCAAAAGGAATCCATCCACCTTCAGCAAATTTAGTGAAAACTGCACTGACATAAACCCCCTCCATCACAAAAAATACAACAAAATATAGGGCAACCAGTATAGCAGGAGTCCTCCATATCATGATCATGACCAATGTGAGTAATATAGTGGTGATGAGCATAACTAGGCTCACAACAACACCTGAAATAAATGTTATACCACTATCAGAAAATTGCAAAGACTGTTGGTAGATACTAAATAGTTCTAATTACCAAATAGAAGCAAGTCTAAGGCCACCATATGATATGGCCAAAGCTATATATCTATTTGGAGACATATGAAACTGTTACAGCTGATAAAAAATTTATGATTGAGAAAACTGCCCGAGTATTGATCACAGAATAGCTTGTTTACCCCCCATTTATCATACTTTCACCTACTTGTAACTCACAAAATCATCTATAATGTATCATTGATTAATTTCAAATTCAAAATGGGTGACCCAAAAACTGTTGTAGTAGTTCATGATGTGAATAAAATGTTTCTTAATCAGGTGGTTACTATTTAAGATTATGTAAGCAAACAAAGGGCATTAGAGACAGACATACCAAAAGCATTTCCAATATCTTTTCCATCTCCAAAAATAAGTATTACAGCAACACAAAGGATCATCAGGATGTAGTTCACTTCAGGGGAGTAAACCTCTCCTTCTTTGTTATTAGATGTATGGACAACCTTAACACGAGGAAAATAATCCAGCACTACAGATTGCTTGATTACAGAAAAGGTAGCTGATATTAAGGACTGGCTAGCAACAACTGCAGCAGAAGTGGCAATGACAAAGATAGGCCAGTAAACTGAAGTTGGTATAAATTTGTAGAAGCCATCATCATGATCATTGGGATGCTTGATCAGGTATGCTGTCTGTCCCGCATAAGTCAGAACTAAAGATGGGTAGATTGTGAATAGAAAAGCTATCTGTTACCAAAATAACGAAGAAGAAAAGAAGATAAGATAATAACCAGCTGAAAAAAAAAAACACGACCTAGAAAGACAGACCAAAAAATTAAACCTGAATGGACTTCTGATTGAAATGACCAAGATCAGCAAACATTGCCTCGGAACCTGTTAAAGTGAAGAAATTAAGAACATACAAAAAACATGTACTGTGATATGCAAGCATATCCATTTAAAGAAAGGTGAATCTTCCAATGCCGTTTCAAAGTAATCAAACTTTATAACTAAGAGATCAATGTATTTATACCAGAAGTCAGAACAACAAATAAACTAGCTTGTCCTTC
The DNA here is from genome assembly GCA_007407185.1 of Glycine tomentella. Taxonomy (NCBI): domain Eukaryota; kingdom Viridiplantae; phylum Streptophyta; class Magnoliopsida; order Fabales; family Fabaceae; genus Glycine; species Glycine tomentella. The sequence continues at coordinate 1,372,347 of PYAF01003877.1, forward strand.
TAAACAATCTTCCACCATCAAGTGTTTGGACATGTTCTAGTAGCTCCGTAAGGTTAACAAATCATGATTCAAATTGTGAATCACCAAGTTGATTTTTGAATCATGAGTTTTACATTGTATTGAATCTTATTATGAATTGTATATATATTAATTTGTAAGATTCATGACATAATGGAAAATACCTAGAAATATATCATATAAATGAAGTGATCAAGTAGAGTGCATTCAGTAGCATTCCTTTTCATTTAGCAGTTTAAGCTTATTTGACTTATCAATTTCTCTGATGACAATTGCTGAAGGAAAAGCAAAACGAAAAGAAAATTAATGAAGAGAATGGTGTAATTAGTGTCAATATGGAATTGCACTGTTTCATACATGTACCCATTTGCAATTCATCACATGATACAAATGTTGGCTTGCCAAATAGTGCAATCCTAACAACTGTGCCAAGATTCTCTTTTGCACAATTCTCATGTAGCAACATTATCTAGCCCATATTCTTCACCTACTGCAAGTACTAGAATATAGCACGTGGACTTATATTATGATTTGACAGGGAAACTAAGGGTTCCTTCTAAAATAAATTCATCACTTTTATATCCATAAAAGTATATCATGTACAAAGAGATAAGATACATACCTGTAATGCAAAGGACAGTACCACCAAGTAAAAGCCAGCCAGATTTTCCATTTCTCCAAAAGAAACTGAATATATAGTGGGGAGATAAAGCCTTAAATATGCTAGGATAATGGTGTATGATGCTGTAAATTCCTACAAGTGGGGTACTCAGTGTCCATGCGCCCATTATTGGAGAAAAGAGGAAACTAACACGGGATGTGCCAAACTTTTGCAACAAGAACAGAACGATCAAAACAAGTGCAGAGAGTGTTTCGACTAGCGCTGCAGCAGCATATGCAAAAAACAGAAATTAGAGTGTTAAAAACCAGAAGAGTGAATTGTATACTCAGACCAACTCTAAATATGCCTTATGATAAGAAAAAAAATGTTTCCTTTGATGATTTTATTAGTTTTAACGTACCTTCTTTACTTATCAAACGGCTTCATTATATAAATTGTGTTACTCAAATCATTAAATTATTCATGATAGACTTTAAGAAGCATGAAATCGCAGTTTACAGTAACCCTAAACACCTTAGGAGTTCATCTTGTTTAAGCTCAACATAATCAGAGCAACTGAGCAAGAAAGTCCACCTCCTATTTTGTGAAGGACGTAGTATCCGATAGGATAATGAAATTCAAACAGGGTATAAACAATATTTCCATATCTCTTCTTATATTGCAATATTCATATGTTTTGTCTTTGAATTATGTAAGTATTAGTTGATTATGCTGCTTGCATCTGATTAAATTAAGGCTTTTGTTAACATCATCTTAAGTAACTAAATGTGGAAAGTTTTTAATTAGGAAAGGAATCATTCATTACATAAAAAAAAAAAAAAACTCCCACCTTTCGTTGTTTAAAATAACAAAAGCATCAAATTAACCATGTTCAATAAGGTTGCCAGTTTCCATAAATGGAAGCTGCAAAACCTCAGGATCACAGTAAAACCATAATACGAACTCCAAAACTTACATTTGCTAACTGAAGGAAAAGGTGCTCTTAGTCCATCCATTGCTGACAACACTGAAAACAAACAAATTAAGCAAAGTCGAATAAAAACATTTCAGAGACAAAAAAGGCATCGAACTTTTCTGAAAGGTGACAAAAAAGGAAGAAAAAAGAAACTGTCACCAAACCTGAAATTGCAGGCGTAAGTATACCATCACCAATAAGCATGCAAGTACCCAACATAGCAACAAAGAGCAAGAGCCTACGAGCAACCACGCTTGTTTGGAAGAATCTGGCAAGCAAAGTACTCTTTTGGACGTCCTTAGTTGTGTTCAAACCAACAGGCTTGGAGGGCAGGATCCCAATATTGACATGCCTACAAAGCAATGAGTACAAGGCAAAAGTCCCACCTGCAATTGAATCAGATTCAGTGTCATTGTGAATAAGCCAATTGGGATTGAATCAGATTCCATGAAATAGAAAGTAATGAATTTGTGGCTGTAGAAGTGTGTATTTGGGTTTGGGGGTGAAGAATTGCAAAATTGATTTTGAATGAAATTGATTTAAGTGTTTGCTTTAGCATCAGAGATTGACGTTTAAGAGAAATTCAAATCAAACACTAGGATGCTTTGCGGATCCACCAGCGTGTTTGGTTTCACATTTCAGATGTAATTTTTGGAAGCTAATAGTTATAGCTTTCACATTCCCAACTTGATTCCTCCATTTTCAATGACTTTCCAAACATGCTAGACATTTAGGAGAAATTCACGCCAAATATAACGCAAAAGCAACTATTAGTTGCTTCGCAGATCCACGTCCAACAATAACAAATGTGTCACCAAACATATTAATTTTAGTTCAAATTGATTTTAAAGTGAAGTGATTTGTGTTTGGAATATTTTCATTCTAAAACCAAGTTGGTAACAAAATTCAGCATAAAGTTTTTAATTCAAAGTAAATACTACTAAAGTTACTTCGATTCAGTATCAGTTCTGACTCAAAATCAATTCTTCGAGACCAAGCAAGTAAACACGTAACTTCAACTTACGTTAACTAGTATTTCAACGTGATTTTGAATGATCCAACATGAATCTAAAGAGAAAGAAAGTAGTAGCAGTAGTAGTAGTAGTAGTAGTTAGTACCTTCACCGTGGTCATCAGCTCTAATGGCAACGTTGGCGTACTTGACAACCCCAATGAGAGTAAGAGTCCAAAACATGATGCTGTAGATGCCCAGATAGTCATCTTCAGTAGGAGACTTGAGTGGCATTGAAGGGTACACGTAAAGGGGTGATGTCACAAGTCCTCCAAACACCACTCCAAGAGTCTTGTACGCAAGAACCAAACTGTCCCTTCTTTCCTTCCCATGCTCCTGCACCTCACCAACATCATCGAACATGTTATGTTAGTTATTGTTGTTCATGAAACTATTTACTGGTCAGTGAAACTGAAACTGAAGTTACAATATATAACCAACCTGATGCTGTTGTTGTTGTTGAGGGGGAAATGCATCGTTGGTTGGGTGAAGCCGGCGAGCGTCGGGAGCAGAGTCGCCGTTGACGTGGACGACGACGTCGTTTGAGCAAGGGAGGTGGACACGGCTTTCCATTGATTGGCCTTCGTGCTGTGTGAGTAGACACACACAGAAGACCCTTTAACTAAATACCAACCACACTGTCAGTAGTAACTACTTTTATAGACAGAGATTCACTTAGATTAGGGAAAAAAAACATTATATAAGTATAGTAATTAAAGATAAAGGGAAACTACCATTTGGCTGTGTTTTTTTACCGTTAATTATCATTTAAAGGTTTATTTTGAATAATTAATAAAAATAGATAAATTTTAATATTTGTTAAGACTTTTAAATTGAAAGTTGATATCAATGGTGGAATTTTTTATTTTTTATTTTTTATTTTTTAATTAAAGTAGTAAAATATTTTACAATTTTACTTAATTTTTTTACGATTTTAAAATTATAGGAATAACTTTTTTAATTGAAATTCGTAAAATATATTATGATTTTAGTTAATTTTTTTTATGACTTAAAAGTCGTTTTAAATTTTTTTTCATTTTATGATTTTTTTTGTTTTTATTTTTATTTCAC
>PYAF01003877.1:1379901-1438052 GCA_007407185.1 Glycine tomentella
AGTAACATTTTAAAACATACTAAAAACTATTAAAAAGCTATTAAAGAAAACTTATTTTTTGAATAATCAAACAAATTTTTAACTAGTAAAAAAAGTTAAAAACTACTTAAAATATCTTGTGGAACATAACTTTAATTAAAATTTTGTTAAATAAATACATTAAAAAAATAAAAGAAAGACACTACAAATATCGACGTCATAACAAGAACAAAAATGATGTTCACTTCATTCAATCCAAGGATGAAATTTTTCTAGAAGTACCTTATTATTTCAAAAAGATCATTTTAGACTCACATTATAAATTAAAATGATTAAGTTAAACTTTTAAAAAAGATAATTTAAAATAATATTATCAAAAAAATATAAAAAGAACTAAAAGTGTATCTTAACCTTTTATTACAAGAATACATATAATTCAATTTTAATAAAAACACTCTGGATCATTTTCTCTCTAGCTAGTTCTTTATTTTCTATAATTAAATTATTTTATTATATAAGGATGTATTTGATACTATTTATTGTTCATTTGGCCAAAGTCAATTCTAATTACAGAACTATTATTTGCACATACATTATTTTTATTTTCACAACTCTTATAATTATTATTAACTTTTTCTTTTAGTTTAATATAATCGCATATTCATTATCTAAAACTTGAATTCGAGACTTATAATTAAAATATATGGAACAACTTAACATCAATTGATCTATGTGCTTAATGATAAACATTTTATAAATAATAAACTAAATTATACTTTAAGTCCTTTATCTTATTTTTAAAATTTGTTTTTTTCTTCATTTTTTAAAAATTCATTTTAATCCTTCATCCTTTAAATTTGAATCAAATACAAATAGGTCCTTCTAAAATACTCTCATAGTTTATAGCTCTTTTTAATCTGTTGGAACATCAATTAAGAGTTTTATAGTTTTTATATAGACCTTAAATCAGTAAAAAAAAAAAAAATCAAAATCTTAACCCAAATTAATTGAAAAACATTACTGTTTCAGAAGGATCAATTTGATCCAAATTTAAAAGAAAAATACTAAAATAAATTTTACAAAATATGAAAGACTAAAATGAATTTAAAAAATGACATAAAGAACCAAAGCTACTACTACAATTTAGCCTGAATAATATAACTTGTTTTTATTAATCAACTGGACTATGACTGATACTCAAATTCAAAGCAACAAAAAACATTGGACATAGTACATATGGAGTAAATTAACCTCCCCTAGTCCATCCACGTTTTGCCCTCAAAGACGGATCCACGTACGACTCAATTCGAGATCACAGTCGCAGTTGTTGTCTTGATACATTCTAATTAAGACACTTCCAAGATCATTGAATCATGAAATTACAACCGTTTAAAACCTTAATTGCATATGCATGCTGATAAATATTAATTCTCTGCGTGCCGTGTCTCGCGTTTCAAATTAAAATGCGACAATATTCGCCTCAACAAATATTGGCTTCATCATGCCTTCAATTGAATCAGCACATGTGAATGGATTCCACACTCAATCACTTATTGAAGCATTAAAGAAATGAAGGAATGGTTGAGATGGGTAAAGAACTATAATTTAAGTTTTAGACTCACCAACATAACAAAAATTACTATTAGATTTTATAAAATAAAAAAGATCATATATGTTAAATAAATACACATTTTTTTAGTAAAAAGACTTAGCATATAATTCTCATTAAAAAAAACTTCTAAAATTTATGGATTACCCATCATTGTACTCATACTCTAGGATTTAAAAAATGAAGGAATTCTCTGAATGCTTATACTCATCATTATAATGGCATCATGAGCACAACGATGGAATACGGACAATGCCATTTATATGCATTTACTACAAATGACAACAAATGGAATAGCATGTATATGTAATTATGTAAATGGATTGCGTACTCAATTTATCGCAAGGTCAGTATTGAAGCTCTAATTAAAAATAAGAAACAGATGGAATACGGACAATGCCATTCGACATTGACATTTTTTTAAGTGCACCGATTACCTAAAAAGTAAGATTATAATATAGGATGTCACCGAAATCACTTAGCAATTGATTAAAAATTTAAAAGTAGCTTTTGCACTGAAGATGGATTGGCAATCAACATTCTGATCCATGAAAATAAGGGGACAAATAAGGACGCTCTCTTTTGCCACCAAATTCAGTAGGTAGATGTTAAGGGTATTATAAAGAAATAAAAGCATCAAAATACTAGGAAAAAAATATTTATCATTAATCCTGTGGTGATCGTTTTGCTATTGCTGTTATGGGCAACCATAATCCTAAGTAGCCCACAAAGACAAGTGGACAAATTTGTTTGTTTTTATCTAAGAATCAAACTAAACTCTAGTATTATAAATTTATAATAATTTAAGTAAATTCAATTCAACTAGACCCCTAATATAAACGGGTGTTTGTTTACATTTTGAGGGGAGTTAACATGCATTCCAAAGTGTTATTATGCGAAAAGTAAGGAAGAATATATTTTTGGATGAATATCCGTTGCGTTGAGTAAGACGGTAAACAAACACACCCTTAGTAGGTGGATAAATTTGTGAACCGTTTTATGAAATTTTCACGTGTTAGTATTATATTTTTTTTTATTGCCTTCCCAAGTGAGTTCTCAAACCATATATAGTGGGAGGAGAATATCCTTGGTGAGCCCTTATTATATTCCTAAACCCTTATACAAGATTAGAGTTGGGTCCAATAAAAAACGCATATATTAGCCCAATTATGGAAAGAAACGAATAAAGAATGTCCACACGATGATAATGTTTGCTGAATACATAACGATGGGGTGTCGTTAATGAAACAATCCTATTCGTATTAGTTCCTCCCTCCCCAAGCTGATACCACAACCACATGCTTCTTTGATTTATCGAGGGTGTTGTATTGTCGATCATTATTTGTAATGAACGTGAGAATTTTGTCTGGCGTCTCTAGAATGACTTGAAAACAAAATCATTTAAAATTGACTGAGGCTGAAAAAATATACAAAGGAATAAGGAAGCTTGGTGATTAAGGAACTAGCCATTGACGCACAAAAGGGTGAAAGAGAGAAGGGATGCTATCGTTAAATGAACATATTTATCTTATGTTACTCTTTATTATTATGCCTACTTATACATGTGTCTCTCTCTCTGTGCAATGAATTGACATTTTATACGAAGTGTGAAGAAAAATAATGTCAAACTCATATTCCTATTAGAAATACGAGTGAATATTAATTTAAAGCGCTTTTAGAGGACTAATGGATAATTTTAAGTTGATTTTTATATCATATAATTATTTTATATAACAGCAGTTCAGTTAAGCTTAGCTTAACATGGCAATAAAAAAAATACATTTTGGTAGGTGGTGGAAAATAAAACAAAAAATAATTAAGAGAAAAAAATACAACTTGGCTCTTAAGCTCTAAGAAAGGGTCACACACAGGAAGGGAGACAAGCTAGGAGGAGTTCAATCAGCTGGTTCTTGAAACAATTTCCTGCAACAGTTTAAGATCCCGTTTTTGCCAACTAATTAATGAGCACTATATGGTTGCCTCTTTTTTCTTTATGCAACAACCCACTTTTCCATGGTTTGAGAAAATATCTGCAAACCACACATGTACCAGAGGAATTGACCCATTAATTAATTGGTTGCCTTCTCGTTGGATAGAAAAATATAATACAGTTAATTAAGTTATGATAGCAAAGATGCCAAATAGACAAATTAATCTAAACAGTTTCTATACATGTTTGAATTAATTTATTTTATATTTAAGTCTTTCGGTTAAAAAATTCATTGTTTTTTATGGATATCTAAATATATACATATATATACTTTAATTTTGGCTAAAAAATAAAGCTATAGGTATCCCATTAATGTTTGGTGGAAGAACCATGACTTTTTTTGTGAAACTGTTTTGACCTCATGGGTATTTGCATTTACAACACGTGAACATGCAGACTTGATGAAAGGGCTATCCATGAACTTGACACGGCATATTATTTTCTGGAAGATCAACGTGATAGAGTTGACGAAATTGCTCATTCAAGCATTTGAGACAAATTAAGCACACTTTTGTAGCACAATGCGATGGAGACTTAACACCGAAGGCTGGTCCATATTCCCCAAACTATTGCTCTCGAGTATTAGTTCCATTTTATCCAAAAGCACAAGAAATAACATTATTTCCGGAACAACAGGATCCAATTTAATTAATCCAAATTGAATAGAATTAAAAGTAGATAACAACAGGAGTATATATATGTAGATTTTGGTGGATATATTTAGTGGCATTGATCGACAGTCATGTATACTCCTCTAGTTACAATCTATGCATTACGTACGTAAAAGAATAATGAGTTGTACCTTAAGAATGATGTATACGTATTTTTGCAGTGAGGCTTGATTGGTTAAGCTGATTTTCTAATCAAGACAAAATCACCGAAGTTATCAAATTAAAGAATTTCTTCAATGTATTTATGCTTATGCATATAGGTGTGAAACATGAAGTACCCTTGCTCTTAGCTTTTATTGAAGTTTTTCAAAATCATATATAACAATTATGTGGTTTTTATTATAATATCTCTTGTCCTAAAATAGAAGTTTTGAGCATTTTAGATATTTTATCCTATTTGATGCTTTACTTTATGCATTAATTATTATTATCTATATGAAATATGAAAATCTTTTTTTTATAAATGTTAGTTTGTTAAAATATTAATTTTATTAGCAGATAAAATTGAATTAATGACTTTTTTCTTTTTTCTTCTCTCTTAATTATTTAACTCATTTTATGTCTTTTATAAACATATTATATAGATCCATCCAAAATACATGTCGAGCATATATATCATATATATATATACTTATATAATCATACATAAAAAAGATTCAATAATGGATCTCCACTTGAAGTTAACCATATATATTTGATCCACAATATTGTGATGAATATGATAGGCTCGAAGTTCTATTTTATCATTACTCCTAAAATCTACTATGAAAACTAAAAAAAAAAAAATAAAGCTAAAGAAAATAAGATAAATTTCTTTTTCTTTATTGATAATCCATTACACATTGCTCACTCTATGTTAAATAGAGATTTACAAAAAAATATCAACCATATAAGTGACATCATTTAATATTTTTAGAGAAATAAAATAAAACAAAATAAGGCTAAAAAATACTGCCTAGGTTATCTAATGTTAAAAGTCACATATTTGAGCCTAGAGCCCCATCCTATCAATGAATATATAGCGTCTTCTTGAATATGCTTCAGTCGTAGATGTATCAAGTTTGGGATCGGCATTAAATAATTTCTTCGTTACATAACTCTATGCATAAGAGTTCTCAATTGCTAGAACAAAATTGTAGTAAGACATGGGACAATATCATTGATCCCATCATTTTGGTGTAACTTTGGCATCATTTGCACGCTGGAGATAGAAAGACAATTATGTCTTAAAAGTCTAAATTCTAGCCACCAACACAGCTGGCTTTTTTTTTTTTTTTTAAATCCTAACTTATCCATTCTATTAACTTTCTCTCTTTTTCTTCTTCCTCTTTTTTCTCCCACAGCCACCACCTTTCTTGTTCTTCTCTTCTTCCCACAATGCAAGTCTAGACACTCTTTCCTATTATTCTTCTGTTTTTCAACTCAACTATTTTCCTGCAACCATTGAAGGTACAAAACAAGTCCAACTCGCCACTATAGAAGTCTCTCTCCTTCTCCAACTCTCTAATCCGCAAGTACGTTTTAATGCATTCACATTCATGTTGTGGATCTGTTTTCGGAATAGACATTTGGTAGAGACATAAATACTCTTAAAGAATGACCCTTCTAGAAAGATAATTGTTACGAAATACCTTTTTTATAAGTAAAAAAAAAGTGTTATTCAAAATAACTATGTCAGAAGATACAAATTGTACTTTTGGAAAGACTATTCTGGATTGCTATTTTTGCTTTTGGAATGGTCCTTCCATAAGTCAAAATGGTCTTTTTTGAAAGTTGCAAAATACACATCTAAAAAAGGCTACTTTAGATTGTAATTTTTTCTTTTGGAATGAGTTTTTCGTAAGCCCAATATTGATTTCTAGAATTCCTTTTTAAAATATATAAAATACACTTCTTAAAAAGGTTGTTTTGAATTTTAAAAAACATCTTTTGGAATATCCTTTTTGTAAGTAAAAATACTTCAAAATAGTCATTCTAAAAGCTTCTTTTGCTTTTGGAAGATGGAAAGTGAAAATTTCATTAAAAATATAATAGATTTTTCACTGAATAATGAGATGTGCAGGCTTCAAGTCCGGCTACAACATTATTGCCGGCCCAACACTCCTCTAACACACAGTTTAGCCCAAAATGTCACACATAAGAATTAAAGAAGACCTATAGTTTTAATACCCCATTTTTCATTTCTCCACCCCAAATATTTTTTAATATCTAAAATACCCTTCTCTATTCATCCCTCATTCCTTCCCTTTTAAACCCTTTCTCTTACGCCCCTTTCCCTTCCACCATTTTCACAATCCTTTTTTCTCCCATTTTCGTTGCACTTTTCCTTCTTCTAGTTCTTCCTCTTCCTATTCACATCTTAGCACCACTGAATTCCCCTTTTTGTCTTCATTATTTTTGTTCTTATCGATGCAAGAAAATTTGTTTTTATTGTGACTTAATACACATCAGAAACAAGTTTATGTTGTGTATTTGTGATTGATACATAAGGAAAATTGTTTCCATTCTATATATGGGCTTTACATATAACAAAAACAAGTCCCCATAATGTATAAAAATCATTATCTTTTTATTAATCTTTAATTCATTTTTATTGAACTTTTATTCCTCTTTACTAGTGCAGATACAATGAAAAGTCGTGTGCACAATATATTAAATATAAGGTAGGGTTGGTTCTAAGGAAGACACTAATGATACATCTAGAGTTGTGCGAACATCACTCACTGTTTCAACTCGTTGATAAAGACTAAAGAGTGACATCAGTGTAATAAGAGTTGAGGTGTCAGTGCTAGCTTGCTGATGCACCATAAGTATTAATAATAGTTCAATTTGATTTGGATTGGTTACACAGACAACATCCAGAAATAAATTGAATCAATCGGTTTAACAAGAAAATGGTCCAATAAAATTCAAAAGAAATCGGGTTGCATCAATTTTCAATTTTTTGTTTAGATCATATATATTGGATTTGAATAATCCAGTGAGCAAGTATATGAAATTGTATAAAAAGATTCAAGATTAGAATTACGAACTTCCTAAACGTGATTATTATATATATATATATATATATATATATATATTATAATAAAAGGAAGTATATTTGGAAGAAAATAAATTAGTAAAGAAGGAAGAATGTATGTATGTATATATAGGTTCTACCATTCTGCCATTGCCCAATGCTAATATTGACCATTGTTAGAGAAGACGATTCCCCATTATTGCTAACTGCTAAGTATGGATAGTTCGTTGTCATTTACTCCGAAAGAAAAGAAACAAAACATGCAGAAGAGGTAAGAATCTTAATGCTTAAAAATATGGGGCATATCTAGTAAGAGATAAGAGAAGCAATTAAATCTTAGTTATTTTTATTCTTACTAATTCATTGTGTGAATTATATGATTGATATTCACTCTTTTTATATATGCTCTCTACTCTCACTAATTACGAGAGGGAGAGAGATAGAAAGAGAATTATCAAGTGAAAATTATTGGTTATGTAAGAAATAGGAACTATAATTTTGATCGAATATACAACTATAAATGAATGATAAAAATTAAAACTTAGTTAATAAAGATATGACACTTAAAAAATTATATATTCTTATCTTTTAAATATAATTTAGGCTATGTTGAGAACTTGATAATTCATGTTCATTGTGAATCCACCTACTAGACTTGAAAGTCCTTTGAAAAATGGGAAAGGTACAAAACAAACACACTCTAGTAATCACTACTAATATTTATAAAAAGAAAAATCTGACTTTACGTTCCCTTTATATTCACACACGTATTTCTATATCTTTCATTTCGTTTTTATTTTAAAATTTTATGCATACATACTTTATAATTGACCCTGCATGCCACCTGGTGATTAACGATGACTCTACTAGTTGGTGAAATAGAATTATCCTTTCTCTCAAATAAAGCCACATCGAAATCAACCATTAGTCGCAGTAAAAGCATAGATATATAAACTTCTCTACTCAAACAGCAACAAAAATAGTACTTTTGAAAAGAAAAAAGAAAAAAATCGCGACACTGAAAGCACGCGACTTGTCAGAAGTAGTATATAAATAATATACTTCAACATGACTTTCTATTATTATATACGCACGTTAAAGACAGCAAGTGGTAGCTTATTTATTAGGTTATTCTATATTAGTAATTTTAAATTATAGTAAGTGAAAGTATTAGGTACTTAGTATATAAAAAACAAATTCATATTAAAAAAAGAATGTACATTCAATTTTTATTGTTGATGGAAGAGTTTTGTTAATAAATAATTTATAAATATTCAGGTAAATGTTTATTAATTCTTGAGACATGTTATGATAAATCACAAGACTTAACTCGTCTAAGTTTTTTTAAAAAATAAAATAGGCACCTAGTAAGTTAGTATTAGTAAATGGAAAAGGGACAGCCATGAATTAACAAACAATAGTGTATCTCACCGTGTGTATTGTACTGTTGAGGAGAAAAAAGAAAAAGGAATGCATGAGCATGACTTATTCAGATTCCTTTTGGGTTCCCGGACCACGTCCTTTAATATTTCTTAGATCATAAAAGCAACCGTGTCCGGACTCGTTGACCGTCGCATGGACCCTCCTCAACGTGAAGCAGACCCATTCAAATGTGGCCAAACAGAGCATAGAGTTTACTTTTAGGCTAGCCTTAGTACATTTTTGTCTTCATTGGCTTAAGTGTTTTTTTAGCAAAATAAATATATTTGATGATGACACAAGCATATTGTAATCTATATATTCTCTACTTTTATTTCTAAGACTTAAGTTTAAAATAATATTTATTTATTTTTATAAAATTTAATTTATAATATTTTTAGATTAAAAATATTTCTCATTAAAAGGAAAGAAAAGTATTAATAGCAAAAATAATTTTAAAAAATTTATAAATATAAGATAATTATTTTAATTATTTTATTAATTATAATAAATTAGATAATTGAATTTTATATATAAAATGAAGGGAATACCCACTAATCAAAATACATCATATGTCCCCGGAACCCAAAATTCTAAGGGGTACCATTGGGTTCATTGGCTCAAGTTAACCATCTTTTCCTTCACTACATACAAACAAAATAAAAAGTTTTGGTCACTTTTGGAATGGGTCATACGTCGCTTTTCAATAAGTTATATTGAATTTCAAAAACTACTACTACAACTACAAGATTAAAATTTACGATTCTTCCACTCGGTTTACGCGGTGTGTACACATATATTCTTATTTAAATTAATGTCGGCACTCGTCACCCTTCACTTTCCCTCCGTCTCTCTCTCTCTCTTTCAATTTGTTCCTATTTTTCAATCACCATTTTAATTAACAACATGGCTTCAGGAACTTCAGCACCGCGATTGATTCCCGAGAGGGGTCAGGTTCTAAAGAGGGTCCTCAAAATGGTGTTTTCTTGTTTCATGTGTTCTGGCTCTTCCAATTCGCATCATCCCAAAAAAAACACTTCTTCTTCAGTGTTTCCAGCACCTTCGCGTATCTGAATTTGTTCTTATATTGACCTTTGACAACTAGTCAAATTGGACACTGGGTTTGGCCAACAACACTGTTCTTCACCTCCGAGATCAACCTGGGTGTCGAAAGCAACTGAACCAGTTAATCTAAATATAGTCTTCAACATTAGTTTTGTGTGCATCTTGTGTTGTAACAATTTTTGTTCACCATAGCTTCCTGTATTAAAATGTGAGCCCTTTGTCACTTCGATCCTGGGCTTGCAATTCTTTTTGTAGTTTTGAATGTGGAAATCTTCATTATCAGTTAGAAATGCGAATTTGATTGGAAAATTTAAAATATACTTAATATTAATGCTAATCATGTCTGGGTGGGTCTATGCTAGATGGGAATTAATGGAATTAAATTTGTGCATACTTGGCCATACAATTTTTTTGTATCTATCTCACTATAGAATTTAATTTAAGTAATACCTTATCAAACAACATGTTGATCATGTAACAGAATCTGAACATTCAATATAGTTCCCCTGAGAGCGGAGGAGCAACGTTTAAGGTTGTCGTATGAATCACGTTAATTACATTAATATTTCTAGTTTGAAGAACAGCCAAAAAGTAAAAATTATTAATTTAGAAAATTTAAATTCAACGGCTGCATCCGCACGTGTGAGTGAGGTGATGATTTGGTACAGTCGCATTTAGGTTAGCAACCTTTTAGGACAGGACTTGACGTACAAGTTACAACCATAATGCCATTATGCCAATGACTTTTACAACTTCCAGACATCGTGCTAGTGTAGCATGGACTAATGATTGTAATTTTTAGTTCGAGTGTTCAAACTATGTAACGCTGTGCCAAGACACTTTTGACGTACCATACTTTAAAATTGCGAGTATAACGTAATGGTAGACGGAGTCTAGCGTACGCAAGCTAAACCTGTGTATCATGTGTGAGATATTTTCACCTATTAGATTTTTTTAATTTTAAATCCACGGTTCCAATTTGTTTCTCTTTTTTTTTTTTTCTGATTCCCAAATTGTTCCTTCTCTCTGTCACCTTTCTCTCTCTGTCATCCCTTCTCTTTTCCAAACCAGGAACCCATCTTTGCTCTGGTTCACTGCCAAAGCCACCTCCATTTCCTTCACTGGCAGTGAGTCACGAACACACCCACCATCGAGTCATGACTCAGTCACGATTCTATTGTCATTCTGGTGGGGCTCGGAGAAGAAGAGAGAAGGGGGTGGAAGTCCACCACACCTCAGAATGGCACATGCAGCATGTCCAGAAGAACCCGCTATGGTGGAAGGTGCGGTGAGATGGAAGGTGCAGTGTGACGGTGCGGTGCGACAGTACGGGGCATAAAAACCCGACAAAACCAAAGGCTCTCAAACCGGTGCTTGAGGGCTGCGCCACCGCTAATCCATAATGCGATGCGATCGTCGGCGTCGTTGGCGTGGTGAAGATCTCACCCCGAACCTCTCCATTCTCGATTGCCTCTATTGTTTTTTTTTTTCTCTATCTAACAAGCACCACTTACCCACGTGGTGGTTTTCCTCAAAGATTCAAACTTGGACACTTTGGAGTGATGGGGTGGCGCCGGTGAAGCCACCATCGGTTTGGTGGTGGCGGCGGCAATGAGCGGTGCGGTGTACGGTGTGTTGATGTCGCTGGGAGGAAGGTGCGATGGATGAAGATAAGGGTAATTTGGGAAATGCACCACAAAAAGAAAAAGAAAAAAGTAAAATTAAATGAAAATTAATTGTTCCAACTGTGTAGACAAACTTTCGTAAGTTACGCACAGGTTTAGCTTGCGTATGCTAGACTCGGTCGTAATAGTATATTATTTACATCTCAAATATTATCAAACATGACCGTCTCTATGTCACTAAAATTTGGGTGTCTTATATTATTTTTTCATATATGTCTTTTCTTTAGACAGAGATTAAAGATCAGAAATAATATTGAGAATGAAAAACTTCTCTAAAAGTACTTTTAGAAGAAAAAAAATATGAAGAAAAAAAATGAGGTGAACTTTTCTATAAATGAAAATAAGTTCTTCATTAGTTAATTTTTAGAAGCTTGCCAATATAATTTTTCTATAAGATAGGATGAATCTATAAATTAGCTAATGGAAGACTTATTTTAACTTATAGAAAAATTCATTTCATTTGTTTTCTTCCTACTTTTCTCTTCTAGAAATACTTCTAGAAAAGTTAACATTGAAACAGATCCATAATACAATACAATTCTTTGTATTGTATAATATGATATCATATGCAATATTTGTATTCATGCCCTGCAACATAGTAGATCACATAGGTTTAGTAAAATCCAGAATTGAAAGTAAGCTCTCTCTCTCTATATATATGATATTCAACTCAATATCAAATTGCTATTGAAAAGACACTACCCTACATTTGAGCTACTACCTTTAGACCATAAAATAATTGTTGTTAATTGTGTAAGGCATCTCCATGATTTGAAATATAAAACAGAATAAAATGCCATATCTTAATTTATTATCCTCAAACTATTGCATAATAAAAATATATGGGTGTTGTTAATTAGTTTATAGTATAAATAGGAGTTATTATTAAAAGTTCATCTCTAATTATGACGCATGCTGTGGTTTTTATTTTATAAGGAAATTAACAGCGGTCACAATTCACTGCACTTAAACAAACTCATTGATTTAAATTGACTGCTGTTGGTTATTGGCTTAGCCCTTGGATCAAAGTAATAATTAAAATCTTGTCTCGTCAGTATTTTTATGATTAAAAGAAAACACGACAGAGACTTGCTTTACAAATTTAAAATGGACGATACAGAAAGTATCTGACACTGAGGAGAGGCGAGGTAACTATTATTTAACTTTATCTTATATATTTCATATTTAAATAAGTTTTTAGGGTAAATTTTATTTATTAAAAAAATATAATTTGTGACGTAAACTCTTATATAATAAGAAACTACGATGAAACTCATGTTGAATTGTTTTTTTCTTCTTCAGAATACTGCAAGTTGGTTGGAACATGGAAGGCTGTCTGGTTATGGTTGACACAAGCCACATGGTATGTTATTTTGCTTCTTTCTTGGGCTGAATAAGGGCCTCATGACATAAATCTTTGTTTTTTTTTTCCTAAAGCAAATCTCAAATACACCATTCATTTTTTCTTTAATTTCAAGATTTTCCTTTTGTACTTCTTCTTCCTCCTTTCTTCCGTTTTCAACTTTTTCTTATACCATTCAATTTCTTCTTCTTACTTCATTGAACTCCTCCTTCCGTTGGCTCGTGGTGGTTTGTTAGCTGCATCGTGGCATTGATTTGTTACCTGCATTGACTTTGTCCTCGTCATTGTGGGTGTTGCGGTGACAACGACGATCCAAAGGTAAGTTTTTTACATATGCGAAATACTGATCTGTATGGATTTAACACAGTAAAAGAAACACAGAGTGATGAGGCGAGAGCGGTACTCACAACAATGACAACAAGACGATGAGATGAAGGAGGGATTGATGAACGGATTAAAGAGAAGAAGAGGAGAGACTTGTAGCGGCACAATGTAATGGTGTGAAACTATGGGTTAATGGCGTGATAAAAGAGATGAATTGACAATTCGTATTTGAGATTTTAAGTAAAGGGTAATTTTGATTTTTCACTATTTTTGCTTAGTGTATTTGAAATTTATTGGGTGCATGAAGAAAAATCCTCCCTCCTTTTAGTCACATGATGATTCAAGGGATTTTTCTTTCTGCACCCAATAAATTTCAAATGCACCAAGCAAAAATAGTGAAAAATCAAAATTATCCTTCATTTAAAATCTCAAATACGGATTGCCAATCCATTTCTCCTCTCACACCATTAACCTACAGTTCTACACCATTGCATTGTGCTGTTGCGAGTCTCTCCTCCTCTTGTCTTCAATTCGTTCATCAATCCCTCTTCATCTCATCGTCCTACTCTCGCCTCGCAGTTTTACTATGTTAAATCTATACGGAATGTTAATCCGTATGGGCCATACGGATTGTCAATTCGTATGCCTTATAGGGATTGGTATTTCCCAAATGTAAAAAACTTACCTTCGGATCGCCGTTGCCATCGCAACACCCAGCATGATGACGATGAAGTCAATGCAAGTAACAAACCACCGCCACAATGCAGCTAACAAACCACCACAAGTTAACGGAAGGAGGAGTTCAACGAAGTAAGTAGAAGAAACTGAATGGTGGAAAAAGAAGTTGAAAATAGAAGGAAGGAAGAAGAATAGTTACAAAAAGGCAATCTTGAAATTAAAAAAATGAGTAATGTATTTGAGATATTTTGGGTGCAGGAAGAAAAACTCTCTTACCGCTTAACAAACCCCGCAAAACACATGAGGATGATGCATCTCATAAATTTTGCATTTTCATCCTTTGAATATCACAAACAAATATATTGACATTGTATATAATATTTTATAAAATTATTTTAGTCTACACTGTCTTAATATTCCTCCTTCTCCAGAGCTTCAAATGTAAACATACCAGCAAAACTAGTTCTTCGTTCACTACAATAACTTGAAAGTGTCAGATTTCCTCAATTTGTTATTTCTTATGGCTATGATCATGTGTTCCCTTCTAGCTAGTTTGTTTGATTTGTTCTCATGTTGAAAATTTTGGTAATTTTAATATTTGAGTTTGTGGCAGTATATACCTGATTCAAAAAATATATATGTAGTTTATTATCTCAAATATAGAAAATATCAATTAATCAAGCATCTCATATAGTTATATATGTCGTAAAAACAGCCTCTTTCATTAAAAAAAAATTATGAATAATGCTATAGAGTAGAATAAATAATTTTTCGGTTTGAATGATTAAACTATTCGAGATATTGGGATCATAATTTCAACTGGATTAGTTATTTTAAATGTTGCGCGGCTTATACTTAACATTTTTTTTATTAAAAACGAAATTTATTTCTTAAGGAAATTTTATTTTGTGTCATTAATTTAATTATTATCATTTGACTTATATTTTCACCAAAATATTTTGTCATTGTTTTTTGTACAAAAGGTTGATTTAACAATTAATGTTATTATGCATTATTTAGTTGATTTATTTATTTTTCTTTCCATTATTCACACTAATATCTAACTATTCAAATTTTCTCAATCCATTTTATTCTTTTATAGACTATCCATCTTATACCAAATTTATTTATCATAGACTAATATCTTATTCTATTTAAATGATACGTATGCAAATCTTTTGCATTGTCAGTACAATATAATTAAATTCTTTATATATATATATATATATGCTTTTCTTTGTTCAAAAAATAAAATAAAACATGCTATTCAGATATCTAAATAAAATAATTTTTTTATTAAATAAATTAAAACATAAAGTGGTTTAATAATTAAAGAGTGAAGGATAAATAAAAACACGTGGTTCAGATATCAACAATCAACATTGTATTGTATGCATATATTGAATGACAAGTTGGGTTTTTTGTGACATAAAACATTTCGGTTTTGTCAGAGCTTTTTCAATCTCAGTAAAGAAAATTATTTCCTGCAACTCCCATTTGCTTCCTACACTTTTACATTTCAGAAAGACCTTTCAGGAATGTAATTTTATACTTTGGATTAGATGTTCTGGAAGATTAAAGGAGGTGTAGAAAGCAACTGCCCTCAACAAATTGGGTTCATAATCAAAGAGGAACAGTGAACGATCGACCCAACCTGTACCCTTATCAAACGCCAGGTCCAATAAAGAAAACGAAGAATGAAACCCCAATTTCTTTCTGACGTCAAGGTATGACGTTTCTGTCGTCACTCACTCGTCATTAAAACATTTTTGCTTAGTTTTAGAATATCTTTTTGGTTAAATTGGAGACTATTATTAATTATTAAAATAAATAAAAAAAAGTGATCGAATCTAATTTCCACCGTAAAGATCCGGAAAAAGCAAAAGCATAAGAAGGATTTTTCTTCAACAATGGCCCTTTTATGTTTTTTAATCTCTTAACGATATATAAAGGGAACAAGAGAAAGAAATGAGAAGAATCATCCATGCAGTCTGTGTGTACATGTTATCACAGTAATGAAGAAAAGCTAAAACAAGCATGCTAGGAGTAGATAATGACAGTTCAAAGAAAAAAGTTTTTATATGTCGATAATTAATTATTAAAATATCCAAACAATTTGCAACTGGTATCATACGACCGAGTATAAACAAATTAGGATCTTTTCTTGCAAAAATTTGAAGTGATCTTTCAATTTAATTTGCGATTGCTCATTAATTACAAAAACGAGTTACTCATTTTTAGATCTTTGCAATTGTGTTAGAGTAGTTTGTTTAGAGCAATCAGCAAAATATAGAACAAAAGCTATGAGTATATACATGATCATGCATAATAAGATTAGAAGTTAGGACTTTGTGCACATTATCCAAACACTTGATTAATAGATCAATCCTAGTAGGTTAATTACTATTATTAATGCTAAAAAATTAACAATGATAATAATGTTCAACTGCTTATAGTTGAGCCAATCCGATTGCCATCACCTGGAGTGGGTCCAATAAGTTTCGATTTTACTTTGGCTGAAGAAACATGCTCAATATCGAGAAGCATTCATTCGGATACTGAAGATCAAATATAAGTCCTTATGCATCTACACAACCTCTATCACCACTAGGTCAACCTAATAAGTAAAATATTGCTAATTTTGGTATACGACTTGGGGAATTACCACTAGCTTCCTTGTTACCTCTAAAAATCAAGTTAATTTAGACGGTAAATTTTTATGGGCGTTGATTACTATTATTGTTCTTTTAAAATAAAATTTTTTATTTTAAAAATTGATAAGATGAATTATTTTTATCAGAGGTTTTAGAAACAAGTTTTAGAATTTTACTTTTTAGGACAAATGATTTGATATTGATTCCGTTGGTTCCATGGATGAGACTTTGACCGTTTTAGTCTTTCTGATTGCAAGAATGAAGACTTGGACGATGATGCTGTTGAAGAGTTTGATTATCACTGCCATTCACATCCCTACAAATTGTCTAGGCTTTCCTATTTGCACCAACAGCATATTATGTGCCTGCGTGGTTAATATATGTCCATGTGCTTGTGACGTTTGTTTGTTGAAAGTTTAGAAATTCTTGGAGATTCAAATGGGGAGTTTTCAATTATATGACTTAGAAATTAAAGAGCTAGGTATTAGTCTTTGCCAACCATGCATGTCCACATGATGGAGTAGCTGGGACCAGTTGCTCTTGCAATGCGACTATGATAGTGATAATGAGATCCAAACGGTGTGTTTGTGGGACAAGACAAAAAAACAACAAATAACAAGGATCCACACAAGAGTAGTAAGAACAGGAAAATCAAAAGGTTTAGATGGGTGTTTGACCAAATAAAGAAGAACAAGATGAAAAAGAAAAAAAAAGTAACCATATGATTTAAGGCTTCAATGTGGAGAGTCATCAAAGTGATTTAATTATATATTTAACTATACTATTTTTTACTCTTTCCTTTTCTAAAAATAGTTATTTTTTATATGACCACAAATATTCCTTTCCAGAGGTAATTATATTTAATGTAATCATATACACTAGACCGGAACTCAAAGTTACAAATTAAATTAAAAAATCTTGTATAAGTTAATTTACCTGCTCAATGATATTCAAATTTTATTTTTATTTATTAGTTTCACTTCAAATTAATAAGATAACGTATTAAGGAGTTATAAAATTAACTTGGTGATAAAAGGAGAAAGGAAATTCAGAAAAAAAGAGAGAGAAAAGAATGAGAAAAAGATTAATAATTAATAATTAATAATTAAATTTTGTCATTATATATATATATAAAAGAATCAATTTAATTATTACAATCATATTTATAAAAAAATATTTAATAACTTTCTAAATTATTGTCCCAAACCTTTAAATGATGATTACTTTGAATATGTAATGTTTTTTTTTTCTTTTTATATTGTTTAAACCATTTCGCCCAAGCAAAGAAACATCAAAGGGAAAGGTGATCCATGCCATGTCCTCGTTTTGGTTGGTATTTGACAAAGACAATGCAGTAAAGTGGTGCTGTCTCGTAGTCTGTTAATGTTAATGAGGTAAACCTTTTTCTTTTTCTTTTCAAAATGTAATCTTAGTCATTTTCAATTTCCATGTGTTTCCAATTTTGTCCGGAACTGAGATTGGTCCTCCTACACTCTTTGTTGCTTAGCCTCTATCATTTAGCAACATATATTTCTCTATATCCAGCTTTTATATACCACGCGTGTATCTTATTGTCCTACTATCAGCTACCTAGTGCTAATGTTAAGTTTTGAAACTTAGATTTGCCTATTAGGTCTCGGGATCCAGATTCTTGCATTCAATTTTCCAGGCATTAATTCAACAATTCATAATCATTTGACGAAGATTACATTATTCATAATTTTAACGTTTTTGAATTCACATCTACACATAACTCAATGGTGGATCACAAAAGTAACTTACTGTTGATGCATCTTGAAGTAAAAATTTGATCAAATATAACTTATGAATATTAATTCAACACACACTTTATTTCAGTAATTCAGAGTTAAGAGAATCTCTATTGAGATACTTACCTGAGTTGTTTAATTGTAAGTAAGGTAAACACTGACATTAATAATTATAGTATTGAAATTTTTATTTAAAATATTTAAATCTATATGAAATTATAAGGTCCATAAAATTATGATAGTAACTCATATAAATTTGACAGCCTTGTAATCGGTTCAATCTTCATCCAACCGTTACACCTTAAAAATACACATGCTATGTGAGCACGCACAAATTTGACAGCCTTGAATCCGTTCTTAAGTTTTGCCAAGTTTTCATATGGCTAGAGTTTCTTTTACTTAGCTGGAATTGGTTTTTAATGTGATATATTGTTTGCACTTAGTTAAGTAAAAAAGAACAAACTTATATATATTCACAAATTTTTAGTTAGATTTTTTTTTTTCGTAAAAAAAATTGATATTATTGTGGAGTCTTGTTGTACTTTCTAGTGGTTTGACCATATAACTTATCCAATGAATTTTAAATTTTTTCAAAACTAATTGAAATGTTAGAAAGAAAAAATCACTTGTCTAACATAAGCAAATCAATTTTAGAAATGAAATTGAGTACAAATAATCAAGTATCAAGAGCAAAGTAACAAAAGCATCAAAGATTGGAATACTTATTTGTAACACGTCAATCCCCTTTTTTAAATTGGTTAGAGTGGTTTGTTTGAGGGAAAAAAGAACAAAAAAAAAAAAATAGTAAAATGAGACATTTTAATATACAACTTTTACATACAACTATATAATCCATTCATCTCCTACAAATGACTTTTGCAGCACCAGAAAGACAGTTAGATGAATGCCCACGTACGTGATGCAGCATGATTTGCAACAGGAAAACAAATTGCAAAGTAACTATGAGAATGATGCGCCAACAATTAACACGAGATATGCCAGAGCTGTACGGAATGATGAAACAGTAAAAGTTGTATCTAGATGTAGACTTGTAGTTAGTTAAGAGTGATCAAATTTGAAGCCTTATACTTTTGAAGATCAAACTTTACTTGATTGATTGTTTTCTGTAGGTGTATTTCTCTATCCCTTCTTATAACCTTTTCTACTTGGATATATAGATGTTAATTTATATTATTTATTCTTTTTGTTTTATATTTTCTTCGATAAATTTTATTTTTATTTTATAAATTCTCATTGTAATGATAAAAAAATCACGGTAATTTTTTTTATACCACCAACAATCAATGTGGAGCAGTGTTCAGTGTGTCTTTTTGACATATTAATGAATTCAATAATCTTAGAATAGTTCTCATAATTGCTTTTTATGCTTTATTATCAAAACCACCAAGTTTTCAGTCTTAATAACTGTGCCAACTTTTTCTAAGTTTTCAAAATTGTTCACTTTAGATTTTAGTAATTATTTGTTAGTTTTCTCATTTGCTTTTGTATCCTCCCCCATCTATTGCTGTGGCATATTCTCCTTAGCACCTTAATTAATCATTATATATATCAAGTGTTTTTAGTTTTTTTCTTTGAGTGAATATATTATTAAACCAAACTACAAAGCCTTCAGAAAACAAATTATTCCTACAAGATCGATTTTAAGATATTAAATGAAATCCGAAATCACATAAAAATATATGAAATTGATTGTGATGCATACTCAGTCTATGCTTTGCCATAAGATCTACAACCTATTTTGCTCCCTAAAGAATTTATTCATATTACATCAAAACTTGTTATACACATCCTTGAACAAATTTTTGTTACGGCTATTCATGGTATCAAGCGCTTTTTTTTTTTTTTTTGGTGAATGGTATCAAGCGTTTTTAGTTACAAAACTATAAAAAGAGCTGTAGGAAAATATAATCTCAACATTTGAAATTGATTTGATTATATATATTGAATCATGATTAACGAATTACTGTGTTATCTTACAATGATATAAAATTTTAATTTCTAGATTAAAAGTAACAATAATTGAAGATAAAAAATTTAAAACTTTAAATAAGGTATTTTAATTTAATCAAATATTTAGAAGGAAACTTAATCTATCTTATAAGTATATTATCCATAAAAATAAAGTATTGTGAAAGTATCAATTAGTTTTTAAGTTACAAAAAAAATTCTAAATTAAATTACTTTATAAGAATTTTGAATTTAACAGTTAGATTGACAATTCGTATTGTAATTTTTTTATTAAGTAGTGTAAGTGTCAAATTTTATACCTATAGTATAATTTAACACCCAAAGAAATTTTAATTTTATTTTCAGTAAAAAAAACTTTTAATTTTATTTAATGACTAGAATAATTTTGTATTCTATAAAAAAATTATTAAACGGTGTAAGTGTAGACATTTATACTTGGTATCAATTTATCATGTTCCATACACTTAATAATTCTCATTGTTCTTTGAAGAGTCCAGTTTGAGCTGATTCTAATCAAAGTAGCACTTATTTAGAAGCCTACCCTAAAAAAAGGGCTGCGCTTTGTATTTGTAGACTACAGTGACCCTCCCATGATATAGAACGGAAAGTGTCAAATTTTAAGACATAATTTAATAAAGTGAAAATGTGACTTGTGTTCCTCACATATTATGATCGAATCAACTGCATACATAGAAATCGAGCAAATAGGACAGAACATTAATTGTGCCATGTTATAAATTAATATAAGTGGCAGTAATATTTAAACTTAACCAACATGCATGTTCCGCGACCCTACAATCTATTCTTGAGTAGACAATCATGAATTATGATTTTCATTAGCGTGGAACCCACTATGATTCATATTGGGTCTCTTTAATTATGATCACACATTTGATTTAATAATAGAGAGGACCCTGACTTGGGCCATTTGTTCTACTTTGCAACGTGGGACTTTTTATTTTTATTTTTATAATTTTTTCCATCTTTGATTCTGAACGCAATCATCTTAAAAGTTTTTAAACGTTGGAAACAGGAAAGAGATGTAAATCGTACGTACCTTATTTGAAAACTAGTGCTATTCTTTGTCATCGTTAACTAGTATCGGGTTAAAATTTTTAACCAATTTAGTTAGTGAAAGTTAAATAGGTTTTATTTGTATGATATTTTGTTTAAATTATTGTGCCAATTTTTGACATCGTCATTTTAGTGATAAGCTCAGACTTTAGGTCATGTTTTTACTTGTCAAGGTACTCAAGGAAGTGACGATTTACAAATTACGGTTAGTTTTTTGTTTTGTTAGTATTTTCTTTTCTTTTTGAAGAACAGAGTAATTTTTTTCTGATGAGCGAACAGAGTAATTTTAATTCAGATATTGTGGCATATTTTCCTGGTATACTGACCACTTTTCTAGCAATTATATATAAAAAAAATTCTGCTATCTTGCATATCATCGTAATAATAAACAATGAAGTTACAAATTAAAGTTGCTCTTATCTCATCATAATCTTGACACTATTCAAATCTATAAATTAAAAAAAAAACATTTTTATGCCATATATTTTTATTTCTATAGTAATGATCGACGAATGCACGTGATGACTTGAATGCATCAGGTTAGATTTTATATAAAATCTAAAATTATATGAGTGTATAAACATCATAATCTGTTAAATTAAATACTGCATAGTAGTAACTTTTTTTTTGCCGTCGTGACCTAGAAAAGCTAACGCCATCTATAGCACTTGTCAAGGGAACGATTCCTCACTTTTAATTCACCAATGAAATGGTGGATTCAGAAAAGTGTTTACATATCACGACATAAAGGTAACTTGGAAACTATTTTTTAAATTTTTTCGAGACGTAGAAATGTAAACATATATACTGCATTTTCCCCTTTAAAACTTTTCAATATTTATCGTTAATTTACATATAATAGATAACAACATACAAATATATTATAAATTTTACCTTTAAAAAAGGCCAAACTGTATCATTGTGTTGCCAATTTGACATGTGTGACTATCCAGGCAAAGGATATCATTTCATCATTTATTTCTGGCTTATTTTTGTTGTCATTTCATTTGGAGTTTCACAACTGGATAATGATGAAGTTTTCCATTAGCCGCTGAAAAATTTCTATGCTTACATGTACTTAGCATAGTGCTCCAGGTGGAAAAAAATTTCTTACATTCAAATTATAACATTTTGATAAAAACAATAGTGACTATACAAACACACACACACACACACAATATGATACAATAGCAAAGTGTCCAAAATATCACATAAAACCACATAAAAGAGATGGTCCAAGAGAATATTTGAAAAAGGAAAAAAGTCGGAGCATGGTTCATGTAACATATGATTGCTATAGGAGACAAAACCATGCATATATACATAATAATAATGGAATAGACATCTTCCACTCAATGGCCCAATCCCCCACCAAACACATATGAGGTTAGATTAGATGTTGAAACTTTTGCCGTACAGCTGTGGCAATGTTCCCTTCAAGTGAGGTAGGTCTACACCCTGAAGTGAGTGATGTGCCAATTTAATGAATTTTGCTACACAACACATTACCAAAATAATAGAAGATATCAAATTAGGATATTGGTTGTGGTTCCACACAGCATGCAGAGATAGATAATGAATTAATTACCAAAATTTGGTTCATAAATCGGTACTGTATGATTCGGTTACTTATTCATGGGCCCCATACTAGATATTGTCTATAATTTGCATTGTTTAAAATTGATCAAGGTTTGACCTCTGAGGAAGACATAGCAATATGTCACAACTGCGCATGAAGAAAATTAGACCTTTTTGTTCTAACAACTACTTTATAATATCAAGTGTAGGATTCATGATTGAGGTATTAGTTCATGAGATTCACTTGAGACTATTCTCCTTATTTGTCATATATTGTTTGTTCTTTAGTGTGCCCTTTTCATATTGTGAGAATCTAAGCCTATCAATGTCTTTCTCTAACCAGCAATAGTAAGTTTATTAACTAAAAGAACGAAGATTTTCCAGACAATGGATGGAACAATGTGCATATATATGAAGCAACTTAATTTAAAGGTAGGGGTTTGATAAAGTAAAATTAAGTTTTAGCTTAAATATTTCTTAATAAAGAAAAGAGGCAAAAGTCCTTGGGGTAGCTGTAAGTTGTCTTTATATTACCAAAAGTCAATTTAAACATTTGGAGTTGGTAATTAAGTATAGGTCTCGTTGATCTCTTCTGTCTGGCAGTATCGTAAAAGTAGTATTATCTTATATCAATAAAGAAAAAAGAAAAAAGAAAAAAGAGAGAGAATACTTGCTTCTACATTAGATTTGCTCAACACTTTATCGTGCTTCTTTGTATTTTCGCGTAGGTAGTTACTGTGACATATATCTAGAATTGTATAGTGTTGATATGCTATCAGTGTGGGTGGACTACATTGCATTAGTCCTTAATCAATTCCTTTTCTCTCACTGAAATTCTGCCAACATATAATTTTTAATTATGGATGCAATGAATTGTTTAGATTTTAAAAGAAGAATCATGAGCTGTTCTTCAGTTTCTCTTTAAAAAACTCACTGTTCTGTATCTTTAGAAACAAGCATATCATGTTTAACAAAAATTATACCCTTACTCAAGACTCGAGTTAGTTATGATGTGTTTAATTAGTTATTAATGGTCAACCAACACAAGAATTTATAATGAATATACATTTGATAAATCCAATTTTAAAAATTTTCGCCTGCTGTGAAATGTAAGCTTATTTCGCTTGCAACTTTCTTCAATTTAACCATATAACATACAAAGACACATATATCCTTCCAAATCCTGATCAAGAAAAAAGTGAGGGTGCAGAAACAATGCTATCCACTGTTGTGTCTTTGTCAAAGATCAAAAGTTCTAACCAGTGGCAGAAAACCTTAATTCCATTGTGCAATCTTTTGTATGTTTATTTGTTTTTTTCCTTCCCCCCTACCTTCTCTTGTACATTTTCTTTTGAATATTATTCTACTATATGATTGGCTATTAGCTACCAGGACAACACTCAAATCAAATAATTGTTCATGTTGGGCCTGAGTCTCTGAGAAGAACAGCTTTAACATAAGGTTCAAGTATTATATAAGGTGTATGCACATACATAGATATCGCTTTCCATCTTTACAATTGGAAGAAGGACTGATGAAAACAAAGCAAATCAGGCCCAAAAAGCTGTTTCAAGTAAAAGCTAGTTAGCTGCTAGCCAAGCCATAACAACATAACACTGTCTCAATGTTAACATTGCTTAGCCTTTGGTTCTGATAATAGTGATTGTGCCTCTTCCTCCCTGTGTGTGAATTCTAGTAAGGGCCACCACTGCTTTCCCTGAAAGGCCTGGACCATCTGCGGACACGCATGGCCGACATGCAAAGTCTCCAACTGGATGCCTCACTGGCCTTGTGGGAGGCATTAGGATCCTCTCATTTATGTCATTCAATGTCACATCACCTTCTCTTCCTCCTGGCTTCACCATTGCAAATGGATACACCACTCTTGTTACCACCTTGTTGTTCCTCGTATCATCATTTTCTGTTCATTGATTGTAACACCATACAATATTACAAGAAGCATTTATTAATAATGTATTCACATAAACAAATATATATTAGGACAAAACTTAGATACCGTTTCAATTGATGTTTTCTGTGTTGTTCTTTTATCAGAATTGAAATTTCACCTCAATAATCCTGTGTTGACCTTTATTACACGGATTACTGGAGTGAAACTCGAATTCTGATTAAAGAAAAATACCAAAAGCGCCTATGGTAGTTTTTCCCTATATATTATCATATTTAGAAGAGAGAGACAGAATAAAGTACCTGTTGGGGCAACAGTGGGGTCTGTGGTTTTGCATGTCACCGGTTGTTTGTATGAAGATGAGGATGAAATTAAAGATTCAGAGGCTGATATTGTCTCTTCCGGTGTTTTAGTGTCTGCTAGAAGAATGTTTGCTTCCTCGCTCCTTGATGTGCTTATATGCTCATCTAAAATATATCATGTATGACAAATTAAAAAAAAAAAAAAAGAAGGTACAAGCTAGTAACAGCACAATCATCACCAATTATCAATATAGTTTTCCTTATTATTCTTTTATTTTTCTTTGGGACCCCTTTTCTTAATAAATTAACTGCAAAGGTATCAAGTGTTTTGTTTGCAATAATAGCATTTTGAACCAAATTGACCGTATCATGTGTAAATGAATTCATGCAACAACTAAGAAGATCTTCATATACAACATATATATACCTGAAAATCCACAAAACCTTTCTATCTGGTTCATGCAGTAGAAGTTGAAGTTCTCTACTGGTTGGTTCCATAAGGGGTTGAAATTCCAGAAACTCTGAAGAGTGAAGACATACATTATATATATTCAGTCTCATTCCAAGAACAAGAAGAGGATATACACCAAACTGAAGTAAAGAGAAAATAAATATTCAAACAAAGATTATATATAGTGTAGTTAATTGTACCTGCTCAAGGTCATCAATGAAACTCTTGCTGTGTTCATCAGCAGCACATGGTAACACACGTCTACGTTTGGAACGCTCACATGATTCAATCAAAGCATCTTCGAGATACCCAGTTGAGAAATCAGAGTGTTGAGGTGATGATAGTGATGGTGGTGTAGTACTTCTCTCCATAGCTGGCACTGCATATTGAATACCACCAATCATTGCATTGCAACACTTAGCTAGTTATAAGCATTAATATCGTTATCCAAGGAGGTAACAATGCATTGTAGGTAGAAATATAAAGAGAAAGAAAAGTATAGTACTTAAAGACATTTTGTCCGCGTTGAGAACTCCAAGGTTGTGATAATCCCAACCTAGGGAAGAACCACAGAGGTTAGTAGTGGTAGTGTAAGCTAAGGAATGAAGGTGGTTCATTTTGTAATAGTGTGACTTGGTGGCAACAAAAAATGATGAGAAGGGTCTATTTATGTACAAGTTGTGGAAGAAAACAGTAAAGCAAGCATTGGATGAGTGCACGAAAGAGTAGTAATAGACTAATAGTAATAGGAGTAGTATACTAGTATGAGTCAGTCAACGCAGGCTAAGGAGAAAAGTGGATGTTTCTTGGGATTCTGAAAATGTTTGTGTTCACTTTAGTTTTTTAAAATTTTTATTTTATTTCCTTGGTTATATATGTGGGGGACTAAATAATTGCAAAGGTTATCATATTGTGCTTCTGCGCTTAAATGTAAAGCAAGGGGTGTGGAAAAGACATGCCCCAAAGAGACATAATTCAAATTTCAGCTTTTCCTTTTGTGTTTTTCTTCCTGGACCCTTTGTATGCTATGGTTACCAACCGTTTCTACTATGGTACATTTTTTTTTTCTCTTTTTTCTTTTTTTTTTTTTCTATTGCACGTTCTCTCACTCATTGTGGGGGTCATATCTAAAATCTCCCACCACATGGAAAATCAACTTGGTGGGTGTCATATAACTAAGGGTCCCACTTAGAGGGCATGCTGTTGAGGGCCCCAGATAAGGTTAAAAGATGGTAGAAGAAGAAGATGAATTAAATCATGGGTTTGGTCTTAGGGACCACTTTTTTTTATCCTAGGGTTTGAATGGTTCAATAATGTGTGGAATTTTGTTGCACACAGATACAGATACAGATACAGGCATTGTAGTTTGTGTGGATATTGATTGATGCACTCACAATCTAACTGAGGCTTTCTCAACTCACCATTTTTTTTTCTTTCTAGCTATTACCATTACTTTTAGTTAGTAAATATGTTTGAAAGCATACACCTTGATATATAAATGAAACTGGAGTTCAATCAAGAATAACATTAACATAAACATAAACATAAACTCCTCAGTCAATGAATCTAGATTAGGATAAGTAGTACAAGGTAGGCACAAAATTAAAAGTAAAATGTTTTGAGTCAGAGTGCAACATGTGGAGGAAAATTTGAAATCAGTGAAGTTTCAAAAAGTACAATTTTCCATTTACATTCCCAGCAACTATTTCCTGGGTACTAAATCAACTTGACTGTTAGATGAAACAGGCAAACAATTATTGTGTCGAAAAATTGAATACTTAAGTTCAGGCATTTATGGGAATGGGAAATTTACCTAATTGTATCCAAAGCGTTGAATAAAATTTTAATTACAGCATGGGGATTTTTAATTGCTTGCTATTCAAAGGAAAAAGAAAGTAGAGGAATAATTTCTTTTAGGTACGAACCATCCCATTAATTTGCTTTAAAAATAGTAATTTAATATCGTGCATTAAAGAGGGGAAAAAAAAGAGAGGAATCAAAATACATACCAAACCCCTAAAAAGATAGATCGATTGTAGGACTTTGACGAGTAGTTACTCATCATCTCAATTTTAACGCTTTTCTTTTTGGCCAAACTTCTTTTAATTAAAATATATATATATATATAATTCCACTTCAGTTTAATGTTTCTTTTATAAAGAATGATTATGACCTTATATGGAGAGAGGAATTGTAAGTCAAATTTTGGTTAAACTTAATCATGAGAAGAAGAAGAAAATTCTTCCTAAACCATACAGGAAAAGAGTTAAGAAATCATTTTGTTCTTTTAGAATAAATTAATTTAAATTCACAGTTGATCTTAAATTGAATTTACAAATTGTGTCAATTGAAGTAATGATATCTTTTTCGCCGTCTTTGTTGCTATGTATTAAATAAAAATTGTAAAATCTCTTAATTCTGGAAATGTTTCTCTTTTTCATTCATTATTCCTCTTCTCAATAAGAGTATTTATATACAAAATATCTGCGTATAAAACTAAAGATAGAATCAAATAATCCCCTAACAACTTCCTAACAATCTATTTGTTTTTCACAACAAATTCCTAAACAGATAATTTGTTATACACAATAGTATTTTAAATTCAAAAATTCCTTAATCTAACACTCCCCCTCAAGTTGGTGCATGGATGTCACACATGCTTAACTTGTCAATTGTCTCCTTTAAAGCTTTTCCCGAGACTGCCTTAGTCAAGATGTCTGCAAGTTGATTTTCTGATCTGATGAATGGTGTGGTGATGATTTTCTGATCCAGTTTCTCCTTTATAAAATGTCTATCTACTTCAACATGCTTTGTTCTGTCGTGTTGGACTGGATTATGAGCTATCTCAATGGATGCCTTATTATCACAATAGAGACTCATAGGAAAATTATAGTTTATTCTTAAATCATCCAAAATATTTTTTATCCATAGGAGTTCACAAATGCAATGTGCCATACCTCTGAATTCTGCTTCAGCACTTGATCTTGCAACAACTTTTTGTTTTTTACTTCTCCATGTGACTAGGTTGCCTTCCACTAATGTAAAGTAACCTGAGGTGGATTGTCTGGTTGTTTTGTCTCCAGCCCAATTAGAATCAGTGAATCCTTCAATGCTCTTCTTGCTGGTTTTTGAGAACATGATGCCTTTTCCAGGTGTTCCTTTAAGATATCTCAAAATCCGATACACAACTTTCATGTGGTCTTTACTGGGAGAGTGCATAAACTTGCTTACTATCCCTACTGCATAGGCAATGTCTGGCCGAGTGTGTGAAAGGTAGATAAGCTTCCCTACCAGTCTTTGATACCTCCCAATGTCTGCCTCCACTTGATTGGGATAAATGCCAAGTGTATGATTCATTTCAATGGGATTCTCAGCTAGTTTGCAGGCCAACATTCCGGTTTCTGATAGTAGGTCTAGAGTATATTTTCTTTGGGTTAAAAATATGCCATTTTGAGATCTTGCAATTTCTATCCCAAGAAAATACTGCAGGGGACCTAAATCCTTCATTTCGAACTCAGATGCCAACTTATGTTCAAGAGACTTCATCTCCTCAATGTCATCTCCAGTTAGCACCATATCATCTACATACACTATTAGAATAGTTACTTTCTGTGCTCGGTGTTTATAAAACAGAGTATGGTCACAATTGCTCTGTTTGTACCCAAATCTTTTCATTGCTACAGAAAACCGTCCAAACCATGCTCTTGGTGATTGTTTGAGTCCATACAAAGCCTTTTTTAGTTTGCAGACCAGATCTTCTTTCGATTGAGTTAGTTGTACTCCTGGTGGTATGTCCATGTAAGCTTCCTCCTCCAAGTCACCATTTAAGAACGCATTTTTTACATTGAATTGCTTCAAGGGCCAGTCCCTGCTAGCTGCCAATGAGATTAATATCCTTATAGTGTTGAGTTTAGCCATCGGAACAAATGTCTGTTGGTAGTCAATTCCATACTTCTATGTGTATCCCTTGGCTACTAGTCTTGCTTTGTATCAGTCTATGCTCCCATCTGCTTTCAATTTTAATGTGAACAGCCATTTGCACCCGATTGTTTTTTTTCCACTCAGTAGGGGTGTTAGTTCCCATGTTGAGTTACTTTGGAGTGCTTCCAACTCTACATTCATTGCTTTTTTCCAATTTGGATCATCCAATGCTTCCTGTACACTATTTGGAATTGACACACTAAATAATTGGTTAACAAATAATGCATATGATTCAGATAAGTGTTGGGTAGATACATAGTTACTAAGGGGGTATTTGGCTTTTACTTTGGGGTCAGGTTCAAAGAACTGCTTTGGAATACCTTTGTTAATCCGAGAGGATTTTCTGATATGTGTGTCTATTTTAGTAGGAGAAGAAGAGATAGATGTTACCTCTGTGACAGGTTCCAGTTGAGTCTCTGGGACAACCATAGGAGGCTCTTCAGTTATGTGTGTTAGGCCAGGATTTTCTGAGCAAGCAATTATCTCATCAGTGGCTGTTTCAGGTGTTGTATTCTGTACTGCATCTGGTTGAGGTCTCTGTGTGTCTGAGGCAGTTGATGGGATGTGGAGAGGTGCTATATGAGTAGAGATCCACACTTCATCTTCTCTATTAACTTGTGATGATGGGTGCTCCCCCTGAGAAGGAGAAGTGGAGTCTCCCCCTGAATAGTAAGGTTCATTCTCCCTGAAAGTGACTTCCAAAGTAACATGTATTTTATGGGAAAGGGGATCAAAACAGCGATATCCTTTTTGAACATCTGAATACCCAACAAAAATACATTTTTTCGCACAAGGATCCAATTTAGACCTCTGACTTTTTGGAATATGAACATATGTGGTGCAACCAAAGATGCGGGGTTCAAGATTAGAGGAATGTGGGGTTGGAAAGTGAGATGTAAGGGCCTGGTAAGGTGTTTGGAAATTCAAAACACTGGACGAAGTCCTATTTATGAGGTATGCCGCAGAGGTTACAGCCTCCCCCCAATAGGAGGAAGGAACATTCATTCCAAACAAGGAGGCCCTGACCACTTCCAAGAGTGTGCGGTTCATTCTTTCAGTCACACCATTTTGTTGAGGAGTATAGGAGCAAGATGTATGGTGTTTAATTCCATGAGAGGGTAGAAAGTCGTTAAAGTTACCATCCATATATTCCATGCCATTATCAGATTGAAGAATTTGAATTTTGCTATTATATTGTGTTTGAACCATGTAAAAAAAAAAATTTAAACATAGTAAACACTTCCCTTTTTGTTTTTAGAAGACTTAACCAGCACATACGTGTACATTCATCAATAAACGTTACATAATAAAAGGATTTAGAGAGAGATGAGATTTTGGCTGGGCCCCAGACATCAGAATGAATAACTTGAAAAGGAATAATACTTTTATTTAAACTTGGATAATAGGGAATTCTGTGGCTTTTAGCCAATTCACAAACTGAACAATGGAAATCACTAACAGGTGGTACCACTGAAATAAAAATTGGAAATAGCTTTTTCAAAAAACTAAAGGAGAGGTGACCTAATCTTCGATGCCATAGCCATATATTATCTTTAGCAGTCTCCAGAGTAGAAGTAGCAGAAGCTCGA
This sequence comes from Glycine tomentella, assembly GCA_007407185.1. NCBI lineage: Eukaryota > Viridiplantae > Streptophyta > Magnoliopsida > Fabales > Fabaceae > Glycine > Glycine tomentella. The sequence continues at coordinate 1,411,000 of PYAF01003877.1, forward strand.
GAAGTGGAGTCACGACAATGAGAAGCATCCAAGAAGTACAACTTGCTTTGTCTAACACCATAACCAATTATCTCCTGTGTTCGGTTGTCCTGGAAGAGACAAACAATAGGCAAAAAAATCACAAAGCAATTAAGATTAGAAGTAATTTGGCTAATGGACAAAAGATTAGAATCTAGAGAGGGAACGACTAAAACTGAGTGAAGATGTAACTTAGGAGAGAGGGAAATGGAACCTTGACCAACAATGGCAGAGGTTCCACCGTTAGCTGTAGAAATCAGAGTCTTTGGGGAAGGGGCAAAATTAGAAAGGAGAGAAGGAGTCCGAATCATATTATCAGATGCACCAGTATCAATTATCCATGAATCAATTTTAGATAGAGTAGAGTAGGCATGAGACTTACCAAGGATACCTTCGTAGACCGCATTTGTAGACGGGTTTGGACCCGTATCTGAGGAGATAGGTGGAGTTTTGTTCAGAATCTTTCGACGTGGTCTTTTATTGAAATCCCACCATTCGGGATATCCAATGACTTCATAGCATCGGTTCTTGGTGTGCCCGACGTCCCCACAGTGTGAGCAGAGAGGTTTGGTGGATGGAGCTTCTTTCCGGGACTTCAGAAATGCAGGGGAAGGACGAGACGAATGGACCGCCAGAGCCAAGGATTCATTTGAGGAAGCAGGGCGATTCATGGTGAGTCTTTGTTGCTGCTCTCGCCGAATGTAAGCATAAGAGCCTTCAAGGTCTAATTTCGGATCTTTCCGGAGAACTTCACCACGGACCTGATCGAACTCAACATCAAGACCGATGAGAAAGATATGAACTCGTAATCAGACCATAGCGTCATGCATCTGAATAACCCCCGCAACAGTGCTAGCCTGAGTGGATGTGCGGTGGTCAATTTCCTGGAAGATAGAGAGGAGTTCATTGAAGTAGACAGAAAGCGGACGACCGTGTTGTTTGGTGTTGAAGGATCGTTGATTCAACCCGAACAATAATGTTTCGTCGGATCCATCGAAGAATGTTCGTTTGACAGCATCCTATATTTCAGATGCCGTCTCGAGATGGAGGAAGCATTGCATCAAGGAGGGATTCATGGAGTCAATGAGCCAGCTCTTGACTCTCTTGTTTTCAGTGACCCATGTATCATATGATTGGTCTGCAATAGGCGGTTTTGGTATGGTTCCGGTAAGGTAACCAGATTTATTTCGAGCCCCGATGCGCATATCGAGCAACTGGGACCAAAGGGAGTAATTGGTGTCATCAAGCACAACGGTGATAGGAAAGGAAGAGTTGTCTTGTTGAATAATAATGTTGGAGGGTGGAGGAGGAGGTACGGTGGTGGTAGAGTTAGGAGAAGAGGTTTCCATTGAAGTTGCTGATTTAGGGATTTGAAAGAGGTTCGGAAGAAAAAGAATAAAAGGGGTTCGGAAGAAAAAGAATAAAAGTGGTTTAAAAATTGACGGAAAAATATGGTTCCTGGATCACGTCTGATATCATGTAAAATCTGTTAATTCTGGAAATGTTTCCCTTTTTCATTCGTTATTCCTTTTCTCAATGAAAGTATTTATATACAAAATATCTGCATATAAAACTAAAGATAAAATCAAATAATCCCCTAACAACTTCCTAACAAACTATTTATTTTTCACAACAAATTTCTAAACAGATAATTTGTTATTTTAAATTCAAAAATTCCTTAATCTAACAAAAATGTCTATTTGAAAATTATATATATTAAGCCATCGCGGGGATTTAAGATTCAAATGAAAAATAGGTAAGAGTTTTGTGGTTTTTCTAGTGGCAGGTATGACTGGTTTTGATTTCCTTCAAGGCTCATGATCATGAGAAAATTGAGTTTCTCTCGCTAATAATCAAAAATGAAACCATAAGAGTTTTTTTTATGAACTCAAGTATCTCTCGACCAAGAGCTAATGACTAATCCCTCGAGATGGTGAAATTCATTAAAGAGTTAACTTCTCTAACAAATGTTTATGTATGAATCGACAATCGAACTTCAGATCACATATTTAAGTAACAATGTTATTTATCAACTGTAAAACACCATGTTGGTAAATCATACAAGACAGAGGCTACGGTGCGTAAGTTAAACTTTTTACGCATAGTGCAAAAAGATATTTTAGCCCTTAGATATATTGGTATTAAAATTAATGGTTAAGATAAATATGGACTACGATAGAATTGTTTACACTAGATAAAATAAAAAACATGATTTTTTTTTCTTTTTTCTTTCCGTCCATTTAGACCACCGTGCATTCTCCCTCATTCTCCCACGGATGATCCACGTTCCGTCTGCACCGACGCTGGTAACTCCATTGTGCTCTTCTGTTTTGCTTTTGTTTGAGCTATTTCTTTCGATGATTGTGATTGCTTTTTGTGCATTTTGGTTGTTACAGAGGGTGCACAACCCATGAAACCCATCACTTTTTTTTCATTGTCATTCACAAATGGCAAAATCATGTAAGAGACACAACCGTGGAAGGGCTAAGAGAAAAATAATCATATTTGAGATCGAAAACAACATGACCCACCACCAGATCTGAGATAAAAAAACAAACTCGACGCAAATTGTCTAGTTTTGATACTGAGACCAAGTGGTTCTTCTTCAGTGACGACGACAATGATCCTTTAGATGGCGGTAGTGGATTATGCTGTGGCAATGGTGTGGGTGGTGTCGGAGAAAGAGGGGTGGTTGGAGACTGAAGGGAAAAGCTCTAATGAGAGAGAAAAAATCTCATTTTATTTTTATCTGGTGTAGACAATTTCATCACAGTTCATATTTATCTTAACCGTTAATTTTAATACCAATATATTTAACGACTAAAATATTCCTTTGCACGGTGAGTAAAAAGTTTAACTTACGCACTGTAGCCCCCATCATCATACAATTTTAGTTTGAGTTTCATCTTGCTTCAATCGAATAGTCCAAAATGTTAACTCTCCAAACCCTTTTGATTGAACTAAAATTTTAATGGTTTAATTACCATTTTGGTTCGTTTGGATATAGCAACTTTCTCTTTTAGTTCCTATAAAGACCTAAATAGAATGTTTTAAACTTCAGAGACTAAAATGAAAAGTTCTTATAACTACAAGGACAAAAGAGACAGTTACTAAACCAAATACTAAGGTTTACTCAATGGATAAAAATGAGTTTTCAATAACCCTGGGTTTGGGTGAGAAAATTTAGAATTTCAAGGAAATTAAAACATTATGAGTGCATCAGAAAACTACATTTTGCATAATAAAAAAGATCTAAAAAGAAACAAAATTATACACAGAAAACATATTAAATGGGAAGCCCTATAAATAAAAAACAAAATCAAACATCAAAATTAAAACCGACAACAAAACCCTAGATTGAATGAGATAAGAAATGAACTTGTAGAGAGAAAACTAGTATGTGTCAAGGTTGCAAGAGACAATGAGAGAGAATTAGTGTGTTGTGAGGTCACAAAAAGGTATCTATGTGTAACAAAAAAAAAGAATTTTAAAATATGTTTTTTGAGAGAATTTCAATTTGATACCAAAGAGATCTATAGAGAAAATAAATTAAGTGAAATACCCTATAATTGAAAAACAAAATCTAACATTGAAATCAAACACGAACAACTAAACCCTAGATCGAACAAGATGAAAAACTAACCTGGAAAAAGAAAACGAAAGTGTCTCAAGGTAGTAAGAGAGAATGAGAGAATGAGTTCAGGTCAAGAGAGAGAACACATCAAGGTTGTAAGAGAGAATGAAAGAGAATGAGTGTGTTGTGAGGTCACAAAAAAGTATCTATGTGTAACAAAAAAAAAAGAATTTAAAACTATGTTTTTTTGGGAGAATTTCAATTTGATACCAAAGAGATCTATAGAGAAAATACATTAATGAGATACCCTATAAATGAAAAACAAAATCAAAGACAAACAACTAAATCCTAGATCGAACAAGATGAAAAACTAATCTGGAAAAAGAAAACGAAAGTGTCTCAAGGTAGTAAGAGAGAATGAAAGAATAGTTCAGATCAAGAGAGAGAACACATCAAGGTTGTAAGAGAAAATGAGAGAGAATTAGTGTGTTGTAAGGTCACAAAAAATTATCTATGCGTAACAAAAAAAAAAGAATATAAAACCATGTTTTTTTGGGAGAATTTCAATTTGGTATCAAAAAGATCTATAGAGAAAATAAATTAAGTGAGATACCCAATAAATGAAAAACAAAATCAAACACAAACAACTAAACCCTAGATCAAACAAGATGAAAAACTAACCTGGAAAAAGAAAACGAAAGTGTCTCAAGGTAGTAAGAGAGAATGAGAGAACGAGTTCATGTCAAGATAGAGAACACATCAAGGTTGTAAGAGAGAATGAGGGTGTTGTGAGGTCACAAAAAAGTATCTATGTGTAACAAAAAAAAGAATTTAAAACTATGTTTTTTTGGGAGAATTTCAATTTGGTACCAAAGAGAGAGCGGAAAAATAAATAAGTAAGATACTCTATAAATCAAAAACAAAATCAAACATTGAAATCAAACACAAACAACTAAACCTAGATCGAACAAGATGAAAAACAAACCTGGAGAAAGAAAACAAAAATGCCTCAAGGTCGTACGAGAGAATGAGAGAACGAGTTCAGATCAAGAGAACACATCAAGGTTGCAAAAAGAACATATCTAAATCACTAAAGAAAATGAATGTATAGTGACATCATGAAAGAGTGTCTATAAGTAACGTAAAAAATAATTTTAAATTCTATTTTTAAAAAAAAATCAAATTTCACTGTTTTAATTAATTAAAATACTCTATAAACTGATAAAAAATTATTTTATTTTAAAACTTCTTATTCGAACAACTTAATTCACCTTAGAGAATTTTAAATTTATTAAAAGAATGAAGTACGCTATTAAACATCTCCCTCCAAACATAGAGTTAGAGTTTAATGATTACATTATCAAAAACTTTTACAGCAACAATTAATCAGAAATTACAATTTGATATGACTTTTAAAATTTATATAGTAAAAATCAATAATTTTTTTAAAGCAAACAAAAAAGTTAACAACCTTTAATATATATATATATATATATATATATATATATATATATATATATATATAATCTTGTGACACATTTTGTTATAAAAAATTAAATTTGTTTTAAAGGAAAAAAAATACAGTGACAGTCCATAAACCTCACCTAAGACTAGGACGTGTACGTTTGCAAATGATAATATCCGATGTAGCCACATCATTTATTTTTTTCATTAAAATATTTATTTTTTTTCATTTAATTTTCTTTGATTATTAATCTGCCTTTATAAATAAAAAAATCATTTTTAAGCAAATAAAAAAAATAGTTAAATACTGCCGAGCATTGTGCTCGTGCAAGAGACTTTTATTATCAAAAGTATATTTCAAAATCTGAGATGCTAATATTTAGCGGGCAAATTTAAAGCAGAATTTTGAATAAAGCAACAAACCACGGCATAGATAAGATGATGGTAGAACATACTATTGTACTCTTAAAATCAACACAAAAAGTCACATTTGATTCCTGAGTAGCAAGAATTGATATCGCTCGTACAGAGTGTAACAAAATCTTGGAAGAATTCCTTCGTCTAGATTGCTGCAACAAGTTCCAATACCTACAATAAATTAATCTTGAAATAAACCACAATCAAATGAGAGAAAGTGGTGAGCATTCCATGCATAGTTGGTCCGAAACAAGTATTGGAACACCAATTAAATTCATAGAACGTGAGGAGAGGACACCTATAAAAATAAAGGGAAAATAGAAAGTCTCTACAGGGTAATAATTAAGACATACTTTTTTTAAAATTCTAAAGAAAAGGATCTATATGTATATCTAAATGTATAAAGCGTTGATAGGTGTGATAAACAAGCTGCGTACAAAAAGGGCAGAATAGAAGGGGGAAACTGACAACTTTCCATTTTTTTTTTTATTTGTACTTTCCATTTGAATTGCCTATTAAACCAATCATTAAACCGATTATTTAACATGAGGGTTGCTTATTTTGGCATGGCATGGACTCCAATTCTTTATCACCCCATATAGATCAAAAGCTCTTCCTATTCTTCATTCCTTCACTTACTCTGGTTATTGTGCATTATCTTTCACTTAAGACATAGTAACTTGAACACAGACTCAAGACTGATGGTTTCGCAGTAATTCAATAACATCAAGAGTTCAAAACATACTTAAACCAGAAATGAATAATAACTACCAAAAAAGTTTAAAAGAAAAATCAGTCCGATTCTGAGTATCCATATGGCCAGAAAGACTAATCATTATTTTTCCTTGGTAACCAATTTCTTCATATCTGTACCCTTTATCTACTAACAAAACCATGCATTAAAAGGTCCATGAATAAGGTTTCAGAACTTGAAGAACAGGTTTCAGTCCCAAAATGAGTTCTTCAATTGTAACAGTACGACCAATGTTTTCTACAAGAAAACCAAAGTGTTACTCACTTGACAATCGCAAGTTTAGGGGCAGGCTAATATATATGAAAGTTGTGAGAACTGAAATTAATGAACACATGCAAACACAGTCGTAGAAGTGACAAAAAGATGGTACCAAAAGACTAAATTGGATAAAAATAATCTAAATATATAGAGGAATGCAGGTTACTTACTAAAGTAGCATCCTAGCGACTTAGTCCTCCATGGGAACTTCATCTTGCCCTTCATCAATATCAAAGGTATTGTCACTCTTCAATTTGCCACAGACATTGCATTCCATGACATTACATGGAGTATCACCTTGTGGAGGTAAAGGAGCTAAAGTGCCCCAGCAATTTGTTCTATCACACATGTATTTTAAAAAGAAATAAGCATGAGGGAAATCGTTATTATCTTCATGGGGATGATCGTCAGTGTCTGATGCTGCCATAGTTTCACATTGGTCCTCATCCATAACCTCCTCTTCTTCCTCAGCATTATCTTCAACACTATCATTATCTGACCAATTTGCCTCCACATTACATCGATCACAATTACAGGTGAAGCCATAATCTTCAATCAATCTCTTCTGCCTACTAGAATATTTTTCATTCACAGGGAAATAACTCAAACAGATCTCCCTACCTTGGGGAACATCATGAATCATCCTAATAATAAAGTCAGTATTATGGCTGTCATCAGATGGATTAGCATCCACATAATCAAATCTGCAGGCATTGGGAAGGCAATCGTGGTTAAAAAAGGAGGCATAGGGGTAAATACCATAAGCTCTGACGGACCTCTGGTCATCATGTTCAGAGAAGGGCTGCATTATGCCAAAGGCATTGAGCTTGTCCTTGGCAAGAATTGCAGACGTGAGTTCTAAAGAAAATCCATTCTGGGGGCTAATGAGAGCAAGTGAGCAGAGGGATGAAATAAGGGGGTGTAGGAACTGAGCTGCAGCAATGGTGGAATCATCAGGAGAACCCTGAAGAGAAAGCATAATTTGAAAGTCTGAAGGGGAGATATTGGCAAGATTGTAGGCAGCAACAAGAAAATTAACTTGGACTTGGCACTCAAGGGGCTGTTCAAGCAGTAGAGAATTGGCTCTAAGATGAGATAATGCTTGACATACCCAAGAAGAATGGGAGGAGTTCAGCGCATTTGAAAGACAATTTGAGTTGCAGAAACAATGGTGGTGACAATTGGGGCACAAAACTGTGGATGATGAAGAATCTCCCTGTAAAGGAGACAAGATTCTGAAGCAGTGATCACAGAAGCAGGAAGTGGAGGCAGAGAAGGAGGATGACAGAGACTGTCTGATCAAGGGCAAAGCCGAATACAGCAGAATGGGAGAGTCTCTGAGGACAATTTGACCGGCTTTAAGAGGCTGAGATGCAACCATTCCCCTCCCTCTTCCTTTTATTTCCTCCACCTTCAATAGGGAACTTGGAGCAGCCATTGACATTTTTATGTATCTTCAAAATTTCCAACCCAAAATTAAATAGGTAACCTTGGACAGGCTACACCTTTTTCAAATTCTACAGAATCTCCAATTCCAATGAATTTTTTGGCTATATTTTCTTGCTGCACATTACTGACATCCAAAGACAACTTGAATAGACTAACCTTCAGGTTTTGTACACACTATACAACAAGAACAAGCACTCCTACTCCCTGTTATCTCAGTGATTCACAATCAAAACAGCTGCCAGGTGAAAAAAAAAAAGAGGTTACAAGAATGTCACATTGAGTTATCTGTCTTATCTTATGAAAACATTATGATAAATTTGTAACAAAATAGATTAATAAATGTGCCTTTTCTTCTCAATAAAGATCCAATTCGAATCAGTACATCACATTAAAATGCCAGCAGCAGTATAGGTTACTAATAAAGAAGTCATATTTGGAGGCATAACTTCCAAAATCAAAAGGGAACTGTATTTGGTCATAAATAACAATGAAACCAACCAATTTTTTGTTTTTTTTTTTTAATTTATCCAAGTACAGCAGAGATCTCTTTTGTTAGCAATACCCTTCTCAGTGGATAAGTTTCAACTAGTCAAAACTCTAAATATTCAAGTATGATTTTATTTTAACTAACAGAGCATCATAACAATTATAGTACTTCATTTCTTTTGCAGAGGCCCAGATGAAATGAATGCAGAGCCTGATAGATGCATTTGAATCATAAAGGAAGCTTTGATAGTTATTCTCAATAGTCAATACAGCTCACTTCTCAGATCATGTTGGGAATTCATAGGTGGGGATATTTTCTAGTTGTAGTGACTAGCAAGAGAACATTTCGCTATAGGACTCTCATTACCTACGCCCAACCATAGGATGATTTCTCTTGTGCCTAAAGCCTCAACAAAAACATAACCCAATTCAGAGTCTGACAGAACAAACAACTTTTGCACAATAATTCTGGTTCATCGGAGACAAAAACAATCATGCCTAGTAATAATTGCTTTCATACGACGTAGGTTTATCAATTGTTTGATTTGTTGGAACACAGCCAAAGTTTGTATACTATGAAATTGAGATATAAAAACAAACTGAATCAACAGGAATTGACAATTACGCAATCAGAACATTACTACGATCAATTTTACTTACCCGTCACTCACAAAATTCGAGCTGCTTTCAACAAAAAAATCAATATAAGAATGGTTGAAAAATGAAACAGCAAAACAAAGAAGAGATAAAACCGCTATTATTGTTATGATTATTATGTATTAAACTCAGACAAGTAGTTAAGTTGGAAAAGGAATGCATTTCACTTACCCCAGTTTCACCAAGTTTCAAGGAAGCACCATCTTTGTTTGTTATAAACCCTGCGGAAACAGAAGCATTCATTTTCTTTGCTAAGGGTTTCATTAGAGTGGGTCGGGCCCTTCACCTTTTAGTTGGGCCTCATTAGGTCCAAATATTTGGGGCCCATGGACCCTTTGCAAAACTCAGTTAAATTTCCTTGTTTTTTTTTTCGTTCCTGATTTCTATTTCTATTTTTTTATAAGCAAATATTAAGTTAATTTTTACTGATAAAAATATTCAAATCCATAACCTCTCCTACCTCCTTTTTACTTCATCACTAATCCTACCATATATTTCCTTTCCTGTAATGAAATTGGTGGTATTTAACAAGTTATTATTCCATTTTATTTATATGCAATCTATTTTAAAAACGAACTTAAAAGAAAAAAATTACTTATTTTTATAAGTTTCTTAACTTTTGGTTTATACTTTATACTATCATTCTTTAAAAATTAGAGTAGATAAAGTTGCTTTCTTTGATTTAACATGTTACAATGGAGTTTGTCAGCTCATACATTATTTGTTTTTCTTTTATTGAATATGTGTGACTCACTCTTTCCTGGTTCTTTTTTCAGATCAACAAGCTAATTGCACGTACTAGAAGTTGCAGTCCTTCCTAATAAATCATTCATTAGGTTGGTCTCTATTGTTTTGACAACCCCTTTTATTTTATATTGTACTTTGGGCATTATGTTTTTTGGGAATTATTTAGTATTGGTGGGTATTGTGTCTTTGGAAGTTGACAAACTATTGATAGATTTTTATAAATGTTTATTATTTGGGGATGCTAAAATTGTAGAGGATATTTTGTTGTAATTTCCATAAATTTAAACTATAATTTGTTTTTAAAAAATTAATCTTACTGAAATCATTTTTGTACTAGTTAGCATTACCGTTACCAGGCTCATTAGAGTTTAAATATCTCGTGAGGGCCAGTAATCATCTTAATTCTATTTTCATAATCACTATCATAATACCTACAAAGAATGGTAATTTAAGAATTGAAACCTGCCATTCTAAAACCTCTGGTGGTTTTGAAAAGGAGTTGAGCACTTGTTCACTTCATATTTATGACCTCGAGAACGTTTTGCATTTTAATTTTGGCAATCGATGTCAGAGTGATTTCTGTTTGTTTGATGTCCTAAAATTAAGAGACAATGACTGATGTTACTTAAGGTTAGTTAATGTTAATATATCATTGGATGAGTCCTAAATTCAGTAACTTGATTACACAATGCTTGCTAATTCTGGGAGGTAACAAATATTCAAAAATATCCCGAAAGTTTAACATGGCTACCAATTGAATAGTCAGATAAACATGCCATGGTTGAGAAAAACTTGTTTAAAACTATATTAGTGAGAATAGTATAATACATTAATACCCCAAATCAAAGAAGAACATCATTAGATATTGTTGATAAATTCCATTACTAATAGTACCCCAAATGTGGCAAATATGTTCTGCTCATATTTTATCCATTGACCTTTCTCACCCCATCCGTATATATTTTTTTATGACTTGTGCTGATGAGCTACTTTTCTGCAGGTAGTTCGTTCTCCCTGGTTATTGGTTCCCGTTAATAAAACACAATGATCATAAGATAGAACATAAAAAAATCAAAATTTATAATTTTTATTGAGGCCAAATAATCTGATGTCATTTACAACTTATATATGTGATTTTTGCACTATACAGAAAGTGAACATTTACAACTATATCACTATATGTGTAGTAAGCAACCTGATCAGAACATGCTTCAACTCATAATTGTCTGAAAATTCTTAAGAAGTTTTCTTCTGCTTGTACCTTTTGGCAGCAACAATGTATACCAACATATTTAAGAAGCTAAGTCCAGCTAAAAGCAAGAAAAAATAATCGAGATGACCCTTGTTCAAATTATCAGGAATCCAGCCAAGCTTTCCACCTTGTGTGGTGAAGTAAGTTACGATAGTAAGAATGAAAGAGCTCAAGTAATTCCCCAACGCAAAATACAAAGGTGACAGTGCAGTACCTAAAGTCTTCATAGCATCTGGAGATTGATCATAAAAGAACTCAAGCAGTCCCACGAATGTGAATACTTCTGCTGCCCCCAATAAGTACTGAGGGATTTGCCAAAGTATACTGAGTGGTACAGCAACAGGTTCATCAACAAGATCAAGGTCTCTTGCGAGCCGCAGACGCATAATCTCCACAACAGCAGCTGCTAACATGGACAGGACTGAAATGAAGTAGCCAATGCTTACTCTTTGCAACACTGAAATTCCCCTTTCATTGCCAGTGAATTTCCTTGTAATGGGAACAATTATCCTGTCATAGACAGGAGCCCACAAAACCACACTTATGACATCAAAAGTTGCGAGGGAAGCTGGGGGTATTTCAAAGGAACCAATGCTTGTGTTCATCACTGTTCCTTGCTCCACAAACAATGTAGACATTTGGGTATAAACAGCAGAAAAAACAGCCCCAGTAGCCCACATCGGAAACATGCGGATCAAGATTTTCAATTCTTCCACCTGTGTTACGGGGCAAAGTCTCCATGGATTAGAATAGTCGCCACTTTTACTCTCATAATCGGACACTGTAGCTGCTCTATCAAGACACCTTCATCAAAGCCAACAAAGAAAAGAAGTTTAAGACGGTTGTGTGCAGGAAATCTTGTTTATAGTTTATGTATGGGGGAAAGAGCATTTTTAAGAAAGTGAGGATACTAGAGATTGTCGAATAGAAGATAAGTTTAAAATATGTACAAAAATACTTCAAAATTTAGCACAAATTTCTCAATGCAACAACGACAGGCTAAAAGAAAAATGTTTAATTGCAATCTATCCACAAAACTGACAAAGACCACAATATTCTTACAATAAACGAAAGGAGAAACAAAGAAAACAATGAAACATCTTATAAATCAGGACAATATTAATTATTCTTTGTTGGTGTCCCAATCAAGGGCTAAAGGTATAGCTAATTTGTAGATAGCCAATTAGAGCTTACAACTTCTAAAACATTAGAGCAGGGCTCATTCAACATTTTCCCCATAAACAACTAATTCCTAATTTGATGTTAAACAAGTTGCACTTCAACAAGAATATTAGATAGAAAATCAACATGTATAGTAAAATAATCCTAATACTATGCCTATATGATGATGATGAAAGGAGCTTATAATACTAGATTGAGATGCCAAAGTAAAGACATGTTACTTACCTTAGATCATCACTATGCACTAGTTTGCGAGTCCCTTTAATTGCAGATCTCTTGTCTGACGTCTCATACAAAAGACTACAGTCCTCAGGGACAACCAAATTCCACTTCCGGATAGATGCGCACAAAACCTGGCACATTCTTGTAAGAGGACTTCCCCCTGGTTTTTCAAACCTGTAGAGAGGTGTGCCTATAAAGAAGATTACCACAGATAATACCATAAAGAAAGTAGGAATGCCAAACCCAAGACCCCATCCCGCATTGTCTTGAATCCACACAACTAGGCTGCTTGATACAATGGCACCTAGATAGATAGAAAAGTAATACCAATTGAAAAACGACCCCTTCCTAACCCTTTCCTTTGGATCAGTATCATCAAATTGACCTGCCCCAAAAGATGGCACACATGACTTTATACCACCAATCCCAAACGCAATCACGTATAGACCAAAGTAGAACACAGCATATTGTGCAGGAGTAGCTGAAGGGCATACAGAACCCAAACATTCAGCAGGCTTCATTGCTGGTAAAGATGCAGAAAGTGTCAAGGTACACATCCCCTGCACACAGTAGCCATATCACTATTACAACAATAAAAAGACAATTAAACATTCAAAGCATATATGTAATCAAGTAAGATTTTAATTCTTTAGGAATCATCTTTTAAAGTAATTACTAGAAAAGTAAACAATATTATCATACATGAAAATCTATGTTTGGATAACACTCTCGGTGCATCCTAATAAATTCATCAAGTATATTATATAGGTAATCCAAAACAGAATCAGGGGCGTTCATATTGTATATCTTTCATTGTTACCATACTACTGGATAATTAAGAGAGATGTGTGTGTGGAGAAACATTTGACTAGGAAAAGAAGGTTATTTCATCTCAGTTTATTACAATGAAATAAACCACAGAGAAAACAGCAATTGTCCAGTATCGACCCCAGTAACCATCTGCTAGAACAGCTCCAATGAGAGGTGTGAGATAAGAAGTGCCAAGCCAGATGCTAATGTTTCTTGCGGCAGAAACGTTTCCTTCATGCAGCTTGGTGGTAAGATAGGTAACAAGATTTGTTGCAATTCCAAAGAAGGCCAAACGTTCACAACACTCATTGCCTGAGATTTATATACATAAAAACGATAGAGTTTAATTTCTATGTATCATGTCCAAATATCTAACATATTTTTACAGTCAACAAATCAGAAATCATAGTAAGTATGACTTTTAAGGTGATAATTGCTAAAGTCAATAAGCTTACCAGTTACCAACTTACCATACACGACAAATTATGATTAGATGATAATCTAAAATCCTTCACACTATCAGTATTTATATTATTTACTCAATGATATAAACAAAAGTTGGATTATTTAATAAGATGAGAGTAATGTAAAAGCATACCTAGGATAAAAGGACAAGCCCTCCAATTGCCAGTATCCTTTTTAATAGCGGGCCCGCCTCTGTAGTCAACTGAGCCATCTCCTGTGTACTGTTTACTCTCTTCATCATCCTTCACAAGAAAATAACCAATCATATATATCTCATAGCAAAATACCACTTTTTTTTTCGTTATTGGAATGATTGGATCAAACTATTTTTCTTTTATGAGTATGAGTTATGTTAAATAATTATGTCAAGGCTTATATTGTATTGTACACAAGTAGCATGACAAGAACATAGAAGGTGTGTGGAGAAAGAAAGAAGGAGTGAAGGTGAACCTGAAGGAGAGCCTCTTCCAGAAGCTGTGTAGCACCTTCAATAGAACTCATGTCTCTGGTGAGAAGCCTCTCTTCTTCGTTCTAAACTGAGCAAGAGTCGGAACAGTTTTAAGAACAACTTATGGAGAACATAAGATGAAGGATGTTCAGATAATTAATATTGGAAATTTCGAATCCTTGCAAACAATACTCACTAGTACGCAACCAACCACTAGTCCGAATGCCTACTATTATTAATACACGACAATTACGAAACAACCCCACCATAAGTACGTTTGTCTGTTGCACTTCTTCAAACCTGCGTTTTTTTCCTTTTTCTTTTCTAAACCACAGTTACCTCCGTGAGATACCATCTTATTTGAATTGGATAAAATTATTGTGGACTGCAAAACTCTCCCACCAGATATTTAAAAACTTTTAATTAACCTAAAAAATCACACATCAGTATATTTGATGGTTCTTCAACTTAAGTATATAACAAGGACAGATTTGTTTAAATTATTTAAAAAAAATTAAAGTGTTTTTTCATAATATAAAGTGCTTTTAGAATATGATTCTTGAGGATGATTTTTTTTCCTTATACCATACAGTATACCAGATTTTTCACATAAAAAAATTGAAATAAAATAGTAATAATTATACATAGTTGCTTTCAAGCTAAAGCGGATCCAATTTGAAGTAACGAGATTTCAAACGTGCACATGTCCTACATCTGGTCCCTGTTAGACTATTCCATGTTGGGCAATTTAATTTGTACTCCTTTTTATCTTTTCGTATTTTATTTTGTGTGTTTTTTAGACCATTGGTGTCCCTTTGTACATGAGACAACGGTCAAAATTGATTACACTATGTTTGTCAAATCTAGAAGGAGATAACACCTATGCATAAAGATCCCGAAAGTTTACCATAATTTTTCTATAGTTAAATATTAACTTATTAATTTTGTTAAAAATTGGAAGTTAATTCATATGCTTAAATATCCCAAAAGTTTACCATAATTACTAGTAATTGAATAGTCAGATAAGCATGCCTCTATGTAGAAAAACTTGTTTAAAACGATATAGATAAACAGGAGAATATCCCAAATTATAGAAGAATATTCTTATACATTGCGTATAATTGTTTTTAATAGCTAAAGCCATATTTAGAACCGTGCTTATAAGGGCACAGTGAAAAGAGTTGTCCCATAGTTTGCCAACACTAAATGTAGCAAATTTGTTCTGTTCACAATTTGCATTTATATATGATAACCTTTCTCATTTCACCAGTGTTACATTTTATGACTTGTGCTGATGAGCTATTTTTCTACCGGTAATTCATTCTCCTTGATTTTCCATTTCCGTTAATCAAGCACGAGGAACATGAACAGTAGAACATAGAAAATATCAGACTATATAATTTATTATTGAGCTCAAATAATCTGATGCCATATACAAGTTACATATGTGAGTTTTGCACTGTACAGAATGTGAACATTTACTGCCAACAATTTACCTATGTGAACCTTCTCACTTAGAGGCTCCTGAGAGAGGCCAAGTTTACTTTTATGCGTAGCATATATACAAACAGAAGAATCAATGACAGAAGGAAATAGCAGAACATGCTTCCACTCCCTGAAAAATCTTAACAAGCCTTCTTTTGCTTGTACCTCTTGGCAGCAACTATGAACACCAACATATTTAAGAAGCTAAGTCCAGCAAAAAGCAAGAAAAAGTAATCGAGATGACCTTTGTTCAAGTTATCAGGAATCCAACCAGGCTTTCCACCTTGTGTGGTGAAGTAAGTCACGATAGTAAGAATGAAAGAGCTCAAGTAACTTCCCAATGAAAAATTCAGAAGTCCCATTGCCGTACCTAAAGTCTTCATAGCATCTGGAGATTGGTCATACAAGAACTCAAGCTGCCCCACAAATGTGAATACTTCTGCTGCCCCTAAAAAGAAATACTGAGGGATTTGCCAAAGTACACTAAGGGGCACGGCAACTTGCTTATCAACAAGGTCAAGCTCTCTTGCAAGCCGCAGACGCATAATCTCCACAACAGCAGCTGATAACATGCACAGGACTGAAATGAAATGGCCAATTCCCATTCTTTGCAGCATTGAGAGGCCCCTTTCCTTGCCTGTGAACTTCCTTACAATTGGAATAATTATTCTGTCATAGAGAGGGACCCACAAAACCACACTTATGACATTAAAAGTTGAGAGGGAAGCTGGGGGTAGTTTGAAGGAACCAATGCATGTGTTCATCATTGCTCCATGCTCCACAAACAATGTTGACATCTGGGCATAGACAGCAGCAAAAATGATCCCGGTAGCCCAAATTGGTAATATGCGGATCAAGATTTTCAATTCCTCCACCTGTGTCACGGTGCAAAGTCTCCATGGATTAGAATAGTCACCACTTTTACTCTCATAATCGGATACTATAGCTGCTCTATCAAGACACCTTCATTAAAGCCAAAAAAGAAAAGGAGTTTAAGAAATCATTTTTAAGCAAGTTAGGATACTACAAATTATTATTTGAAAGAAAAGTAAAAAAATATGTTAAAACTACATCAAACTTTAGCAAAAGATTTCTCAATGGAACTGGAATATACAAAGAAGAAACAAAGAAAACATGGAATCTACCGTTAGCATACTGGAAGGATAAATCTTGAGAAGAAGTCTTTAATAATTCTCATCATCAGAAAAAAATTAAGTACAGCTAGTTCAGCACTTCATTATATATTTGAAACAAGCAAATAAATCTTGCACAATCATTTTATGTGCAAATTTGAGTCATGAAAGAAAAATATTAATTTGACTCATATGCTTGTCTAATCATGACTAATTAGACAACAGTAAATACATGATACACAACCTGTGATCAGGTGTTAGCATTAAAATTCTACTTTAACATCAAATGCTTACAGAGTAACATAAACTTATCGGCAAAGTGAAATGAAAAACAGAAAAATATTTTCCCCATGCACATAGATCTGAAGCAGTAAAAAAAGGAATCTTTAAAAGACTAATTTAATGAAAAATTAAATCTTTTAAGGATTAATTTGGTGACAAAATCTTTGGAGGACAATAGGGATGATAACAAGAACATGAAAGACTAATTTGGCAACTGAAGTTTTTGAAAGACTAATTTTGTGATGCATATAACTTTGGAAAAAACCACATTGAAGATTTTCTCTTAATTTTGATGGGTATATTAAACCATTTTCCTCCCTTCAGTTTTAAGGCCTCGTTTGGCTTCCTGTTAGCACACATTCAGTGATGGTTAAATAAAATTGAATACACATACTGTTAGAAACTGAATCAGAATTATAGAAAAAAAAGGTTCTATTAACAGGAAATAGTAGAAATGAGTCACAGTACTTCAAAGAGGCCTGGACTCTCCCACAATAATCTGAACTCCCTCATAAATCAGAAGATAAAATCTCTGTCTCAACCCCTCTTATGTATCGGCAACTTCTAACTAACTAACTAATAAATAACTAACCTATCATAATTAACTGCATAATTACCCTCAGTATATACCACTTCAAATAAACATTGGAAATAACATAGTAATATATTATATGGATGATAAATCTTGACCCATGCAGTAACCAACATGGACTCTAATTCTGCATAATTACCTTGATTCCCCTGAATAAGTAAATAAAACTCCTAAAAATAATTCATATAAAAACACAGTAAAATCATCATAACCCAAAAATTATTATAAATCTATAATTGCTCCCCAGTAATGCAGCATTAGTCTCATACAAAACTTGATGAAAAGAAGAAATTGGATAATGTCCTGCAATTGGTAATGTGTTCCAATCATCAGATAAATCAGAGCAATTGGTCATTCCACCCTATCAGGCCTTACTAGGTGTGCCAAGGAAGGCCTAAAGCCTGAAGGTATAGCTAATTTGTAAGTGACGAGTTAGACCCTAAAACTTGCAACTTCTGTAACATTAGAGCAGGTCTCATACATTTTCCCCGTAATATTGTGACAATGAAAGAAGCTCATAATACTAGGACAAAAATGTCAAAGTAAAGACAGTTTAATTACCTTAGATCATCACTATGCACCAGTTTGCATCTCCCTTTAATTGCAGATTTCATGTCTGGCGTCTCATACAGGAGACTACTATCCTCAGGGACAACCAGATTCCACTTTAGAACAGATGCAAACAAAACCTGGCACATTCTTGTATAAGGACTTCCCCCAGGTTTCTGAAACCTGTATAGAGGTGTGCCTATAAAGAAGCTTACAATAGATAATCCCATAAACAAAGCAGGAATGCCAAATCCAAGACCCCATCCTGCATTGTCTTGAATCCACACAACTATGCTGCTTGACACAATGGCACCTAGGTAGATAGAAAAGTAATACCAATTGAAAAACGATGCTTTCTTAACCCTTTCCTTAGGATCAGTGTCATCAAATTGATCTGCCCCAAAAGACGGCACACATGCTTTCACACAACCAGTCCCAAGCGCAATAACATACAGACCAAAGTATAACACAGTATATTGTGCAGGAGTAGCTGAAGGGCATACAGAACCCAAACATTCAGCAGGCTTCAATGCTGGTAAAGATGCAGAAAGTGTCAAAGTACACATCCCCTGCACACAGTAGCCATATCACAAACTACAACATGAAAAGACAATTAAACAACAAAGCATATATGTAATTAAGTATGACTGTATGAGTTGATGAGTTCAATTTTGATAGACTTTCACATTTACCATGTTAAATGATTAGAAATCACTTTCGGCATCTTATGACCGAGTCATACATAATAATCCATGATTGGATGACAGTTTTAGTACATTCTAATTAAATTCATAAGTTATATGATATGGCTGATCCAAAACAGAATCAAGGGTGCTCATATTGTTCATCTTTCATAACTGTCATGCATACTACTGGACATTTAAGAGAGAGATGTGTGTGAAAAATCATTTGACAAGTAAAAGAAGGCTATCTTAATTTATCAGTTATTACAATGAAATAAATTGCGGAGAAAACACCAATTGTCCAGTATCGACCCCAGTAACCATCTGCTAGAACAGCTCCAATGATAGGAGTGAGATAACAAGTGCCTTGCCAGATGCTGATGTTTCTTGCAGCAGAAACGTTTCCTTCATGTAATCTGGTGGTAAGATAGGTAACAAGATTTGTTGTAATTCCGAAGAAGGCCAAACGTTCACAACACTCATTGCCTGAGATTTATATGCATAAAAATGGTAGAATTTAATTTCTATGCACTATCAGCCTAAATATCTTAAATATTTTTACAATCAACAAATTAGAAATCACGGTAGGTATGACTTTTAAGGTAGATATTGTTAAAGTCAATAAGTTTATCTTACATCACAATTTCTTATTGAATTATAATATAAAAATAAGTTACACGCGTATATTCTATTTACTTAAAATGATATAAAACAAAAAATGATTATTTAATAATAACATGAGAGAAATGTAAAAACATAGTACCTAGGATAAAAGGACAAGCCCTCCAATTGCCAGTATCCTTCTTAAGAACAGGCTCTCCTCTAAAGTTAACTGAGCCATCTCTTGTGTATTGCTCCCTCCCTTCATCATCCTTCACAGTAAAATAAACAATCATATATAATTATATTTCATAGCAAACTATGTGTTTATGAGTATGTGTTATGCCGTGGCTTGTATAATTGTATTGTATTCTATACAAGTAGCATGACATGAAGATAGAAGCTTTTGAGATAAGTAACAACCTGAAGGAGAACCTCTTCCAGAAGCGGTGTATCATCATCAATAGAACCCATGTCTTACTCTTTGGTGAGAAGCCTCTCTCCCTCTCTCTTCCTCCTTCTAAACTGGCACAACTCTGAGCAGTAAGTACAATTTTATGGAGAGAAAACGATAAAGGATATTACCTAAAAGATTCTCTCTCTCTCTCTCTCTCTACATATAGAGAGAGATATTTTTAATTTACTGCAAAGATTTAGATAACAGTAGTATATTCTTATCAAAAAGATAACAGTAGTATATAATTAGACAATGATATAACTTTTTTTACAATATTAGTATATTCTAATTAAATTTTAGATTTTTTACATTGTGATTTAATTATAAATTGTTTTAGATTATTAGTTTTTACAATAATTTAATTAAAAATTATATTTAGGTCAGTCATTTTCAATTGGTTTGCCATTATATATAAAAAATTGCACACCTTGTGCTTAAAGCTAGCTTTCTTTGGAGTAATGAAATCTTAGCTTATAAAAAATAAAAGGTCGGTCATTATCAATTCATGAAAAATTATACTTTAGTACTTATCATTGGCAAAATATACAAGGATTTCACCTATTTTGTTGTTCAGTGGTTGTAGTACGTCATTAATGAGCTAGTAGTATGATTAGCATATTCGTACCACGAGCATTAAATTAAAAACAACCACAATATAAGTCAGCATTCATATGCTATCCATATATATATATATATATATATATATATATATATATATATATATCAGTCATGAAATTCAAAATTGCACCCTCTGCAGTTCGAATTGGACCAGAATTAAGAATGGAATCACATTTCAATGATGCAGCTTTTTTGTTTCCTATTTCTCATTGAAAGTCTTACATGTGGCTTATTCTGGATGATCGCATCTCATTGGTTAGATTTTCAATCACTATCTGCACATTTTAACATCGCTGTTGAATGTGAAACAACGCACATGCAAAGATAAAATACTCATTGTCCCACCCCCACCGCCGGTTGCTCTTGTATCCATCTCAAGTAATACTACTACTTTTATCTTTTTACTTTTTAAAGTAGTTTATATAAAAATATTTATCATTTTAAAAATCATAAAACATTAGTTTTTCAATAATATCCTTATTTATAAAGAAGATTATGTTATCATAATAATTTATTTTGATTAATAAAAAAGCATATATTGTCTTAAAAAATAAATAATGAGATACTAGAAGTAATTAGATGAGTTTAATTTATATATAATGTTAATGTAATTTTTTTCAACAATTTCAACCAATTAAAAATTATGACAGCTAATTAATTAACAATATTTTTAGAGTAGTTATTGTAATTTGCTATTGAATTTGCATGACAATTTCAAACCTTTTTACATAACTATTAGTGTAATGAACTCAAATCGGAATTTGCAATTGTCCCAATATCCAGAAACATGGCAAATTTATTCTGCTCACTATTAGCATTCATATGTTAAGGAGATATAAGGTTGGTTGGATGGTTGAGTGAAAAGTTCTCAAAGAAGGGAAGGAAGGAGACGTTGTGGGTTCGAATCCCTTTGCTAACAAAAACACTAACATTTAACAACTAACTTTGCCAGATAAAAAAAAAATGTTATCCATTATCAACCTTTGTCAAATCACCAGTGTAGTGTCTATGTTTGATTATTTCAGTGTTAATAAGCAAATGCTACTGGTATCCCGTAGTGCATTCTTCTAGCTATCTGCTTCTCGTTAATCAAACACTCCAATCTGAAACGATGGTGCACATAAAAGGATTATCAACATTTTCTACATCAATAGTTACAAATGTAAGTAAATGTTGCAATGTAGAGAAATTGAACATTAACTGCCCATATTTAGCCTAAATGGTAGCAAGCAATCTCATCTCATCAATTTCAGGCTTCGTGAGAGAGGGCAGAGACCAGGCTGTTTTGAACCAGACATACATAATAAAGATTTTCCTGTAAATGAAAGAAACGTACATAACTGCAGAACATCTTTATTCCACATGCAGAACAATCGCGACATTGACAGAAGGAAATAGCAGAACGTCGTCCTTCCAGTCCAAATAAATGCCTTAAAAATCTTAAGCAGACTTCTTCTGCTTGTACCTTTTGGCAGCAACTATGTATACAAACATATTTAAGAAGCTAAGTCCAGCTAAAAGCCAGAAAAAGTAATCAAGATGACCCTTGTTCAAGTTATCCGGAATCCATCCAGGATTTCCACCTTGTGTAGTGAAGTAAGTCACTACAGTGAGAATCAAAGAGCTCAAGTAACTCCCAAGTGAAGTAGTCAACAGCGACAAAGCAGTACATAAACTTCGCATGGCATCTGGAGATTGGTCATAGAAGAACTCGAGCTGCCCGACAAATGTGAATACTTCTGCTGCCCCTAATAAGAAATACTGAGGGATTTGCCAAAATATATTAAGGGGTACAGGAACAGGTTCATCAACAAGGCCATGCTCTTTTGCAACCTGCAGGCGCACAATCTCCACTATAGCAGCTGCTGACATGCACAGGACTGAAATAAAAAGGCCAATTCCCATTCTTTGCAACTCTGAAAAGCCCCTCTCCTTGCCTGTAAATTTCCTTGCAATGGGAACAATAATCCTGTCATAGACAGGGACCCAGAATATAACACTTATTACATCAAAACTTGAGAGGGAAGCTGGAGGAATCCTGAAGAAACCAAAATTTGTGTTCATCATCGTTCCTTGTTCCACAAACAGTGTTGACATCTGGGCATAAACAGCAGCAAAAACAATCACAGTAGCCCAAACTGGAAACATGCGAATCAAGATTTTCAATTCCTCTACTTGTGTCACGTTGCAAAGTCTCCACTGGTTAGAATAATCACCACTTTTGCTCTCAGCATCAGACACTACAGCCGCTCTATCAAGACACCTTCATTAAAACAAAAGAAAATGATTAAACATCGCAAGTTCATTCTTTGATATCCAAGACAAGTAAATAAACCTTTTCTCGGTTCTCACAATTCAGAATACGAGACAATTATGTGCAAAGTTGAGCCATGAATGAAAAATCTAAAATGTTGGCAATAAATGTTTAAGTAAGGCAACAAAATGAGGATATAATAATTAGATAAGAAACTGGTGATCATTTTTTTATAAAAATATGCTTCCATATCAAACACATATAATGCAACACAAATTTACTGGAAAAGTGAAATAAAAAGATTCTTTTTTACTTATATATTCGTGGATCTCAAAACCACAGCAATTAATATATACCAGTACATTTAGTCAGTATTAATAGTTTTTATGGTATACAGAGCATTTTTTACTCCCTTTTGTTTTAAGGCCTCATTTGACACTCAGGATAGGATAAGAATAACTGGATAAGGAAGGGTTAGGATAACTATCCACCTAATAAGCATTTAAACTATCATGTTTTTCTTGATTGTGAAACACAATTGAATTGGAAATTTTTTCACAAACACCCTTAAGTATCAAGATGCTACCAATTTAATGTAAACTAATTTGTTTTCTTCTCTGTTATAACACAAAAAATTCACAGATATAGGGGAACACACCTGACAATAAACTTCAACCACAGAACCAGAGAGATGTGGCAAAGGGAATTTTAGATATGGATTAAGAAATCAGAAAAAAAGAGTAAAATAAAGGAAAGAGTAATATTTTTCTCTTGGGATCAAAAGAAATCGCCATTACTAGACTGTTTACCAAGACATTCTCAAACAGTTGGGTCTTCCTGGTGTTCACTGGATAATTTAAAGATGATGGTTTTAGTTAGCCTAAAACTTGCACCTAACTTTTTTTTTTTGGAAAATATGCAGATCCATCAAAATTTGTATAAGATTAAGAATAAATCCATTAGGGACGTAGAAGGCGTCACAGAAGTTAGAAATGGTATGTTCTCTATAAAAAGTATTCCAAAATTGATGACAGTGACAACTATGGTCTCTAAAGAGGGGATGGAAGCTTATGGCTAACAAAATAAGGCAACAGTCCTAAAACAGAAGAAGAGGTGTACAAGGGTTATAGTAGGGGTATCATACAGAAAACACCTGATGAGAGTACATGACCAGATAGTGTTCTGCTCTCTGTTTTGCACTCCAAACACCAAGATTAGTTATCCTAACACATTTGGCCTTATCTTGTGGGATAAACAAAACCTTAGCAATAAAGGTCCAGCTAACTGTAACTGGCTAGTCAGAGCCTAACATGAACAACCTCTATTTTAAACAAATTAGTACTTCCTTTAAACAATCAGTTTTAAATGTGGTAGGAAGACAAATTGCACCTTAACAAGAATATTAGGAATAAGTTAACATGCATAATAATATATTCCTTTCCCTGTATTGTGGGTTTGTTTGTGAGTTGTGACCATGAAAGCTAATAACACTCCAACAGTAAACACAAAGTAAACAAAGTAATTACTTTAGTTCATCACTATGCCCTAGTTTCCGACTTCCTTCAATTGCAGAGCTCTTATCTGGTGTCTCATATAGGAGATTACTATCCTCAGGGACATCCAGATTTCGCTTCCGGACAGATGCTACCACAACCTGGCACATTCTTGTAATAGGGCTTCCCCCTGGTTTTTGAAACCTGTAAAGGGGTGTGCCTAAAAAGAAGCTTCCAATAGCTAATGCCATAAATAAAGCAGGAATGCCAAATCCAATACCCCAGCCAGCATTTTCTTGAATCCAAACAATAAAAGTGCTGGAAACAAGGGCACCTATGTTGATAGAAAAGTAAAACCAGTTGAAAAAGGACCCCTTCTTAATCCTTTCCTGGGGATCAGTATCATCAAACTGATCAGCCCCAAAAGATGACACACATGGTTTTATACCACCAGTCCCAAGTGCAATCAGGTAGAGACCAAAGAAGAACACAGCATATTGTGCAGGAGTAGCTGGAGGACATGCAGTACCAAAACACTCTGCAGGCTTCAACGCAGGAACCGATGCAGAAAGAGTCAATGTACCCATTCCCTGAATGAAACATCCACTTTACATGTTAAAACTAGTATAGACCATTGCACAACAAAGCATATAGAAGCAAAAGATGCACAGAAAACAAAATGATGACAAAGAATACCAACATGCTGATACAAACACCAAGTGTTCCAGATAAATGTGATGATGCATTTGAAAATTATATTCAGTGCTCAAGAGAAATCTGTAAAAGTTCCTTAATTCCACACTAAGAAACTTGCATATCAAGTAGAAGCAGTGCAATGGAAGAAATAAGTTTGAATCACAGTACACTCAAAACTAGTCTTCTGAATCTCCCTTTACCAAATTTTTTGACAGCATAATATTTGCTGTTCTTCCATATCCTTAAGCATTTTCTAATTGTTTTTTATGACGTGAAATTTATAAAATAATTCATATTCGACATACAAACAAGAACTAGAAATAACATCCTATCACCATTACAATATACTGTATAATGAATATTCCTTGACTGTGCCCACAAATCTTATGCATAGATAAATCGTTGGCAGATTGCAAGCATATATTTTGCTTCATGTCTATGAAATTATGTAGGACATTTCCAGAAGTATATCAAAAGAGGGATGTGTGTGGAAAATGATGTGTTTAGAAAGAGAAAAAAAGCTATCTTTGTTAGTAATTACTATGAAATAAATGGTGGAGAAAATGGCAATTGTCCAGTATCGTCCCCAATAAGCATCTGCCAAAACAGCTCCAATGAGAGGTGCAAGATAGCAAGTGCCTTGCCAGGTGGTGACATTTCTTGCAGCAGAGACATTTCCTTCATGAAGCTTCTGGGTAAGATAGGTAACGAGATTTGCCGCAATGCCATAGTACGCCAAACGTTCACAGCACTCATTGCCTGTGATTCACATTACATAGAAATGCAATCAACAAAAAATAATTAGTATTTTTTAAGCACAAGAGAAATGAAAAAAACTTACCTAAGATAAATGGGCAAGCCTTCCAATTGCCAGTATTCCGCTTAAGAACAGGCCTCCCTTTAAAGTCAACTGATCCATCTCCTGTGTAGTGTTTGCTTTCATCATCCTTCAGTATAAAGCAGCCAATTGTTCATCCATCATAATAGAACAAAACATCATTTTTTTTTTTTTGCAAAAGTTCAAATAGGGAAGAGACATGAAAGACACTGACCCATATGAAATGTTTCGTTGTCCCAAATTATAAATCTTGAAGAACAACATTTTATGTTTAACTAATTACCAGCACTTTGCTGCATTATCTTATTTTTATTCCACATTTCCAAGTATTAAGAAATAAAATATTCATTACACTCAATTTTCGGCTCCAAACAAACACGAAGTACATGTGAATTTTGAATTAAACTTCGGTTAATAATAAATTACTACAAAACTAGAGAACTTAGGCCAAGTCAGCGTGCTCTTAGGTAGGCCTAAATCTAGTATCCAATTGTAATCTAATAACTGATCTAGTTTAATCCATTTTTTTTATTTTTAATAGATCAGATTTTTTTACTACATTTATATTTTATATTTATTTGTAAATCTGAAATCCATTTTTTTATCATATAGATTTTAAATGAAAATCCAAAATCTATTTTTGGACAGCTTGATAATCCTGCTGCATCTTGTCTCGCAACTCCCAAAGTGCGCTGTAACTCTATCTTTATTTGTGCCCCTTCTAATTATCTTCGAGTCACTGTTACCTCCTATGTCATCAGTCTTTTATTTATCTCACCATTTAAGCAAAATATTTATTTCCTATTCTTTTATCACTTTAATGTTGCACAATTTTTTTAAAAAAATAAAAGTAACATTTATAAACAAGAAAATTATTTTATAAAAGAAATAAATCTTGTAACATGAAGCTAAATTTCAATAAATATATTATTTGTTATTCTTATTTTGTTTAACATTATTTTCAACATAAGAAAGTTACGTAAATAGTATTTTCTTATTCTAAATATAATTTATTTATTTTATAAAAGTAGTAAATATCCTTAAAAATTTTATTGAGAAAATCAACAAAACAACTTAAATAAAAGGTATTATAAAGATATTCATTAAAATGCATTTTATACGTAATACGCAATATTTGTAATCAGATTAAGAATATATATTAAATTTGAG